>JAXGGA010002773.1:0-114724 GCA_038373865.1 Uloborus plumipes | reverse complement strand
CTGACCACACTACTACATAATATAATTTTAATTTATATATATATATATATATATATATATATATATATATATATATATATATATATATATATATATATATAACCCTTGCAAAAAAATGCTTCACGTAATTTGAACAACGACAACTTGTACCAACTTGCATTTGAGAGAAACTAGTACTTATGTACTGGGCCAAATTGGGAGAAAAAAGGAAATTTCAAGTTGATAAAAACCTTCCTCTATATCCCTATATGAAAAACATTTGTACAAATTAAAAATTGATTAGGTATCTAGCTTGATGCCTAAAATTAATTTAATAATTTCATGAAACTTTTTTAATGTTTTTTTTTTGATATAGTAGGGGGAAAAAGGGAACGTGTAACGAAAAAATCAGATTTTCATTTTTTATGGAATAACCAAATGTACATCGCCACGCTCATTTTACCCTTTAATAATCAAAGGTGAAAATTTAAACGTATTTTTCGTGCCCATATTAAGTAAAATATATATATTGCTTATGTTGTCATTGTCCTTTTCATATACCACTTTACTTGTTCTTAGAAATTTTAGTTTTTTACAATAATATAGCAGTAATGCCAAATAAGTAATTTACAGCTATACATTTTACATAAGAGCTCATGAAAGCATGTTATTTTAGAGTAACCATGATAAATAACTTTAAAATAAACAAAATTAGTATGCAAAAAGACCAATATCTTGCACTACTTCTATATATGCTCTATAATTTTGATATTTAGATTTGCATCCCTCAAAAAAGGGAAGAAATCATACAAAATTCATGCACCTGACCTTATTTGCTAGGTGCAAAGATGTTATTTTCAATACATGTAATCTAATAGAGAACAGAGACGGACTGGGATGAAAATTCAGCCCTGGCATATTTTTCAGATGCAGCCCCGGTGGAAGGGGGGGGGGGAGTGTCTGCCGGTGAACTAAAATCATGAACTTCTCCAAATTATTATACCCAAACAATTTTGAAATTTATTTACTGAGACCACACTAAGGGCAGTAGCAAAATGCAATTTAATATAAGTTTAATCGCGAGTGTATTTATTACTCAGATCGAATTTTGTAGTTTTAAACATGTATTTTAAAACTAATCTTCGAAAATGTTGGGGGGAAAATGAAATTCGAGGGGGGTACTCAACCTTCCGATTTCCAAATCGAAATTTTTAAAGGGCATCTGTTATACATCAATTAATAGTATAGAAAAGGCTGTCCTCCCCCGGGAATTTTTTTTAAATTGTAGCTCGAAAAGTGCAGTTTTAGACGATCTTTGGTAAAATTCAGGGGACGAGGATTCGAGGAAAATTTTCGAATTAATCTTCTTAAAAATGCAATTTTGACAATCTTTGGTAATCTAAACGAGGTTCCAGGGAGAGAACTTTTTCGAAATTGAAATCTTAAAAACGAAAATCTAATCATCTCCGATTATGATAGGGAGAATGGGATCGGAGACACTCTCTCGAAAATTCGTTTTCAAAATTTTAGCTCTAAACAAGCAGTTTTGGAAGACCCTAGATGATATAGGGGCAAAGAGATGTGGGGGATAAAACCGAAAAATATTTTGAAATTAAAAAAAAAATTTAAAAAACCGCAATTATATTGTAGATTATTTTGGTACGTTTAGCAATTTTTAAAATTGATAGCTCCAAAAATTTAATCTTAGTATTCAGTATAAAATTTTAAACCCTGCTGACTGTATTTCAACTTCTTATCTATTTAAAGCTTATTCCAGAGGCCTACGTTTTTGTTCCCATTTTGAAGGGATTTTTATAATAATATTTTTATTAAAAAAATTAAAAATGTAAATATGTCGTCAAGTGTTTACCCCAAGAAGGGCGTCTGAACGATGAAGGACTGTGTCTTCCCTGAAGAACGTCTTTATTACATTTATTACACCCGGGGCTAGCAGGTGGCAAGAGATGGCACAAGACTTCGTATCCTTTTTGCTAACTAGGCACAAAAGAGAACCACGCACATGATGGCTACGAACCCTTCTAATGATAAGCATCTGACAGACAATTGACCTAAACTGTTGGTCATTCAGAAGTACATCCACAGTAGATTGTTGATATACTCGCGTTTAAGTTCATCAGCTCGTTTTTTTTTTTTTTGCTTTGGCGGCCCTTTCTTCAAACATTAGAAATAGATAGCCCGCTCCCTTTCTGCAGTCGAACTCTAGAAATTTTGCTCCAGCCGTCTTGGCGGCCTTGTATTTGATAGTTTTACGGAAATTACTTCTTTTTTTTTTGATAAAAAAAAGTTTGGTTTATATGGGCCTGCCCTTTTTGGCCCAGGAAAGGACCGGCCCTTCTGGCATTTTCCCAAATTCCCACATAGCCAGTCCGCCACTGATAGAGAACCTTTGAAAAATGTATAATATCCTGTTAATTTTTGAAACAATTAAAAATACAATTTCATTGAAGTAGCATAATTGAAATACTCTATAAGCATAAATTAGAAATTCATAATATCATAAATAACAACCTAAAAGTAATTCTTGCAAAGACTTGTCCAAATCTTCAGGAATTGTCACTTCACCTTTGCCTATATTTTCATATAATTTATAAATGCTATCTCCTTCAAAAGGATATTTTCCAGTAGTGATATTAAACCTAAAACAATGAGACAAAATATAAAAAAAATTAAATGAAAGTTAATATTTTAAACTGTGCTACCCTTAGTTAAATCATCAAGTTTAGAACGGAAACAAATCTGAAAATTAAGATGTGAAGGACTAAATAAATAAATAAATAAATATAATAAAAAAAAATACTATAAGTAATGAAATTTTTAATAATTACTTCTAAATCTTCATTCAAAACTTTATATATAGTGTAATGCTAACATAACATATAGCATCTATTAGGGTGGACAATGGAGTGAAAAAAATGAAGTTTTGATTTTCGTAAATCGGTTCCTTTCATTTACTGTGGCTTAGTAACAATTTTGTAAAATATTTCATTTTTGCTAAATCATCTTTAGTCTGCACATTTGGCTTAAAGTTTTGCAATTTTTGAATTTTATTTATTTATTTATTTATTTTTTTTTTGATATTTCGAATTTTTAAAAAAAATTTTGCAAATGGAAAAAATAGTTACTGGTCGTTAAAAAATGAAAAAGAACGGTCTGAAATATACAAAGAATTTTTTAAGACAATTTTAGATTGTGATTTCAGTTCGCGCACTACGGTCAAAGTTCATCAAATTTTCCGAAATTTCTGATATTTTAAATATTTTTTAACTTGGTATTTCCGCTCAAAAACAACTTAAAGTGTCATCAAAACATTTTCTCAATTGATCTGTTATTACTTTGAACAGTGCAACTCTTTGCTTGCTCATGTAGAATTACCCAGGACTCATCACGAAGAAGTGGCTGAACTTCGAGTCCCACCCGCCTTCCTTCCAACAAATGAGAGCACTCATTTACATTTCTTAGACAAGCCAGGAGCAGTTATAGTGTTTCTCTGCGTCGGAAATTGTTTGTCTTGGCTATGATGGATGCACTACAAACACAGGAAAATACAAATGTGTAATACGGAAACTGGAAAAAATAACTTGGTAGACATCTGTAATGGGTCATTTGCCAATAACATTTTACTAAAATTCCGTTGAGGCAATTTTTTGGAAAAGCTAGATGGACCTTCTAGTGGACCAAAATGATTTGTTGGGCTTGATGTTCTCAGCTAAACAACACATTTCTACTTTCAAATCAGCTCAACATGAATCTATAGAGTTCGTCATTGATCAGATCAATGATGGCCATAAAAGTAATTTAAGCACTGAGCAAGAGTGTCTTCCTGGTATGTTCAAAATAGTTTAAACTGGAAAATTATCCCAAGAAGTAGAAAACAAAAGTCCAGGAAGCTTTTCAAAGAATTTGAAAACAGAAGTCCAGGAAAGCTTTCCCAATAATTAGACAACAAGTTCAGGAAAGCTTTCATAAAAGTTAGATATCGGAAGTCCAGGAAAGCTTTCCCAAGCCAGATGGTCGAGTACAGTAAACAATCTTTAGAATCTAGTTTTTAAAAGAGTTTGTTACTTTCTCAGTAAAAGTGCCCTTGCTCTTTTAGGATGAAGTGCAATTTAGATGTTACTAATGGAGCTATGAATTTGTGGGAGATTATAAAGAGTTACTTATCTCTCCGGGTCAAAGCAGAAAATTGTATTCACATCCATTCAAAATAATGTATACTTTGCACCCTATAAATATGCTGTTATCAATGTTGGTTCATAAAAGCATATATTAAGAAACTGGTTTTGAAACATATTATAAACGCTCAATCTAGAAAACAAGCAAGCAAACAAGTGAGAACGCTTCAGATTCCAAAAATAAATTTTTGAGTATCAGAATACATCAATATGATTTTTTAGCATGATGTGGAAGTTACAAAGGAAACTATCACATGCAATTTTCCAACACAATATTTACAAAGATTACTGGAAGCTGAGAATATAAATATGATTTCTGAATGCGCTCTTTTTAAGCAATCCATCACAAACTCCATCAGTTGAAAGCTCTGCCAAAGAGGTCACAAGCTTTTTAAAAATGATTCTTAAATATTGCGGTTTTTAAAAATCTTTAAAAATCACAAAGAAACAATTTAACTGGTAAAACATATCTAAGAAATGCAACTGTGTGCTTGCATTGGTTGGAAGGAAGGGGTCAAGGACAGGACCCGAAGTGCAGTCACCTCCTCATGGCGAGTCCTGGATAGTTCCACATGAGCTAGCGAAGATTTGCACAATTGAAAGTAATAGCAAAATGAATAAAAAAATCTGGTATGGACCCCACACTACTTCTTTTTACGAGTAAATTTCTTAGTAGTTGGATTAAGTGTTAAAAAAAGTGCTTGGAGTGAGCAAGGTAACAATTCAAATATTTACTCCCCTAATCTGCTACAAAACAATGCAAAAAATGTTTTACAATGGTTAATTTTCTAAATATTGCTAATTTTAATATCATTCAGTGAATTTTTCGCAAAATATCGCCAATAGCGCCAAGTTGAACCCAAATTCAAAAAAAATTTTTTCGCAAAATTTGTCGGCAAGTTGGCGTCAAACACTTGGCGACCAAAAGCTTGGCGACATATCGCCAAATGGTCGAGCCTATTCATATCACTTGAGTCTGCATTGAAATTAATGCTGATTTACCCCAAAAAAGGGGTAAAACACCCCCTTGGGAACATTCGAATGCAACCCAAGGGGAGGTGCACAACTACACCATCCTCAGAGCCTACATACCAAGCTAGAAGCTTCTGCGGCATATAGTTTTTGAGTTATGCGACACACATATGCACATACAGACATTATGAGAAAACTCGTTGTAATTAACTCGGGGGTGGTTGAAAAGGATTTTTCGGCTGCTTATATGTTGGTAGGTACATATGCACGTGCTGACAGGTCGAAAAAACTACTGAACATTCATTCGGGGGTGAGCAAAATCAAAATTTAGACTCAAATTTGAGTGATTTTTTTTCATGATCACAATACTTCCTTTACTACGTAAAAGGAAGTAAAAAGGTTTTGAAGGCAGTTAAAAAATGCTGAAAATATCAGAAATTTCTCGAAATTTGATGAACTTTGAGCGTAGTGCGTGAGCTGAAATCACAATCTAAACCTGTTTAAAAAAATTCCTTGTATATTTCAGACCGTTTTCTTTCATTTAATAACCACCAGTCACTATTTTTTTCTTTGCAATATTTAAAACAAATTTTGAAAAATCTAAAAAAATTCAAAAATTTCAAAACTTTAAGCCTGCGCAGACTAAAGATGACGTCAGAAAAATGAAATATTTTACAGAATTGTTACTAAGCCTCATACACAGTAAATAAAAGGTACCCGTTTACGAAAATCAAAAATTCATTTTTTCCACTCCACCCTAGTATTTATAGTGAAATCATGATTTAACATATCCAATATTCAACGTTGGCCTACATGTTGTTTTTCCTTTTGTGTATGTGTGTGTGCATGATCTCAAATATTTCTTACACTCGCACTGCTAAAACTTCTTGTACAGTAAACGTCGGTCAGATTATTTTTGGGTCTTTTACACTAAAGTTTATTTTTTTTACGAAGATGATCCACTGAATGCAAAAAATGTGTGTTATTGCTCACTTTTAGCGTTTCAAGATATTTTTTACATTCAATGTTATCAATTCGGGGTATAATTTAAATGCATGTGTTGTGTTATTGACTTGTTTTAGTTATTACATACATTAATGTCTGTTTTTACATATTATTTGGTTATCAGCGATATATGTTTATCTGTAGTTACTGCGCAGCCCTACTCCACGGATAATCAGGAGTTTACTGTATCAGCAATATTACTTTGATACCTAGCATTTGGGGCCTTGGTGGCTCAGAGATAGAATCTTCGTCTCAAAAGCAAGAGGTCATGGCTTCGATTCGGCCCGGTGCCCTGGCTTTATTTCCTCTCTTTTTGTGTTGTCCTATATATGTCAATAAAAAAGTCCAATCTCTCGAGGTAACGGCACCCCCACTTTAAAGTAATTATTAATAAAACTATGACAGAACAACAACCTAGCACCTGGGTATAATGTCTTTTAAGCCTCAAGAATTATATGCAGTTTTAAAACCTAAACACAAAACTTTGCTCAAAAACGTGAGCAACATCTATCCCAGCCCAATAAATTAATCAACCGAGAATACCCCAGGGATCTGTTATTTATTGTAGAAAATATCTTTTCAACATTAAACATGGTGACTTAGGAAAAGAAGGGCTAGAAAACAAAGAATGGAATGCAGAATTAAAATTTGCCGCTGACTTTGAAGATTATATATCTTCTGGAGCAAATATAATGACCTTAAAATATTAACACTAAATGTCTTGGTAGATTTGAAATGGACAGTTTGGACAGTGAGCAAGATGATGAAGAACATAAAAAATGGATTTTTGGAAGTAGCTATTGAAGTTTTTATAATATTGGAAACAATTTGTCTGTAACAAAGGAAGAAAGGAGAAAAATTACAGAAAAATTAATACAAAATATAACTTACAATGTATGAACTAGAAACAAAATTTAATGTAAAATAATTTATTACCAAATACTTTATAGAAGAAAACTGATAGCTAGATTACTTTTAAGGAAAGAATAGGAAGAAAAAGGACCTAAACAATTCTTTAATTCTTGGTTAATATTTGTTTCACTCATATCTTGATTTAAACATTTCAACGCATTTTGTACATATCAAATCTAGATTTTACTGTGTGTGTGTACATAAATACAAAGTATTTTCATAGAGTTGAAATAAAGTGAATTTACTTTCTGTCAAGAACTTGTGAAATTTAAGAACGTAGAAATCAGTAACTAATACCTAAAATGAGGACAAAATTGTATATTTGCTCAGTTTCCAGCACAAAAGTGGGAAAGGAACAATTTATAGAAAAACAAAAGATAGAGTTAAAAAAAAAAAAAAAAAAAAAAAAAAAAAAATTGTCTTCAATCAATCAATCAATGAAGTGAGAGGTTTCAAAAACTTGTGATGACACTGTAGAATGGATTCAGATTTTTTTAGTTTAAGGGAAAAGCGTTTTTTTTTTTTACTTTTCAAGCTTACCTTGGTATTTCTAAGCTTTATCTGAAGAGAGTCAGTAGAACATGGGCGTCCAAATAATATATTAAGTTCTAATTTTGAACTAGTACTGGTTACTAGTTATGGGTCACATTTTGTATCTTGACAGTGGATCAATATAACTGCATCTAATGTTTATTTCTCCACCTGTATAAGACCCTTGCTGAGTTGTCTACTAGCAGCATTCCTCCCTATATAAAGGTGCCCTTTCAATAGTTTTTGAAATTTTGAAAAAAAAAAAAAAAAAAACCACACTTCTTGCGAATTCTTATATCAAGAAAAAAGTTTTCCTCTTCACCACATGAAACTGATCTTCCAAAGCTCCTATTAAGGGTCACTAAGAAAGGCAGGGAGAAGCAATCTTGTTTGCCAAAATAGTATTATAGGCAGTGTATCTTCAAAAATTTTCATTTGTTGGAAAGATAAGTTGGGAATGGAATTTTCAAAAATACATTAAAAAATATATAGATTTTACAGTATACTTAAAAAACAATGCAATGATGAACTTCTATATGTATAAACATTTTAGCTGTAGTTGAGTACAGAAGCCAGGCCCGTCATTTAGGGGGAGCAGGGGGGGGGTCAATTGCCCCCCCTGGCTTTAAGAAATCAATGTATTTACATATAAGTGGGTGTGGTTCTTAATGTTTTCCGATGAAATTGCATTGTGTTTGGACCCTTTGCCTCCCCCTGGAAAAACTTGAAATGACGTCCCTGACAGAAGCCACTATAAAGACTACTATACTGAATAGTAGGATAATCACTAAATAATGTATGCATGTCAAGTTGAAATCCATAAGCGATCCACCAGTCAATCGCAATCCACTTGTAGCCTAACTTTGAACGTTGGATTTTCACACCATTTTAAGCCATCAGTCTTCCAGCAGCCTTTAGGAGCACTTTGCTTTCAGTTTGTTCATTTTGATTTACTAACACATAGGAAAAATGATAACACATAAAATTAAAACCACTGAGTAGTATTAATCATGAGTGAAAAAGGGATTTCGGGTCATGAATGAAAAGTAGAATTTGTTTTGCAAAACAGAGCTTCATACTCTGGGATAAAAATCGTCTTCATTAATTTAGAAGTTCGAAACAAATTCTATTTTACACAAAAATAAATAAAAATGCACTTCTAATTAGTAGAGATTTTTTTTTGGGGGGGGGGGGGAATTTTTAAACTTTCAATTTATATGCAATACACCGCCAACTCGTTCATTTCGATCCATGGACTGCAGTTTCGGGCTTATTATGCCCTCATCAGCATGGAATACGAAAGTAAATGATTTGGAGGCAAAAATCCTTTTATAGAGCAAAGAGAGCCGAAAAAAATGGTAGCTAATGCGAAATTAGAATAGCAGAGAGCGACCGCACATGGGAACGGTGCAACTTGTAAACTTTAAGACAGAGCTCGGGTATGAAGCAGTGAGTAACCACCTCTAAGCAAGGGCTAAGACAGGAACTAGGGGCCGTTCCTCACTGCTTTCAATTCATATTTTAGTATTAAGTGGTAAATTGCGTGAAAGGGGGACAAAGGAATAAAAAATTTGCAAATTACAAAAGCAATTTTTAGTAAAAGAATACTTACAAAGTTACACCTGAAGACCATATATCTACTTTAAATCCTGAAAATTCATCATCGCCATTTGCTATTTCTGGAGGTTGAAATGCAGGAGAGCCTTGGCTTGTATGACATGTATCGTCTGTGGCAAAACTATCCAAGGCCTAATTTATTAGAAAGAAAAAAACATTTATTTTTTTTTTTACATGACAAACAGTTATAAAAAAAGAAAACTCATTAATTAAAATACAGCACTAATTAAAAGTAAATACATTTAAAAATAATCCTAAAGAGCTCCCCTTAAAACTTTAATGGATTATTCAAATGAAACCATCCTCAAATGATTTCTTTTAAGCTATATGAAACAACAAAATACTTGCTTGTGTGTAGTTCTAACCATTACAAACTCTCATTACATTTAGAACTAATAAATGCGGAACAAATCATTGAAATAGTTAAGCAGTAAGTTAGTACCTGTAGGCCAGGGCTAAGGCAGAAATACATGCAATACACCAACCCATGCAAAAAAAATAGCAGGGTCATTCCATGTCAGATCATCACACTGTTTAGGACGGCCCGTCACAGATCTGGATGAAACTTGATACATGAAGAGATTTAACCTAGTTATGAATGAAAACCATAGAAATTTTTTTTTCTTTCCCCTCGTTCAAAAGTTATGAATTATTAATTATTCAAATTTTTATTAAAAAATGCCACACTTTGAGACAGTTAACCCTCCCTCTCTCAAAAACTATAAAAAATAAGACTTTAAAATTTTAATTTCTCAAAAACGGACAATTTTAAAATTCTGAAAAAATTCACAAAATTACTTTCTGTTGTTCTCTCAGATCTCACCAAGTTTCAGAATGGGATCTTGATGGGATCAGAAGATACAGGGAGGACAAGTTTCACATATCTGAGAAAATATGGGTTTTTGCACTGAATAGTTAATTTTTTATCTATAAAAAAAGGTGAAATATTTCTAAGTGTTAGAATACTATAATTAAATAATTTTGGAGACGTCATGAATTCTTATATTTGTTAACTATTTCATGCAAATAGTAGTTTTTTGTTTGATTAGTTCCTGAGAAATAACTAATTAATAAAAATATTAATCTAATCCACCTCCAGCCTGTTTCATTTTTATTTTTCATTCTTAAGCTGAACAGTAACGAGGATGAAAGGGGTAGCTAACTGTTAGTTTTCTAATTTTGTAGTGGTTATCCATTTTTAAGTTCACCTCTTCTGAGAATTTTTTTTGTCCTTTCTTCATTTTTTAATTGTCTTTATTTATTAATTAAAATGAGTTTTAGATTATTAATACTTTTATTAATTAGTTATTTCTCAGGAACTAATCAAAGAAAAAACTACTATTTGCATGAAATAGTTAACAAATATGAAAATTCATGACATCTCTAAAAGTATTCAATTATAATATTCTAACACTTACCAGGGGTGCCCATCCCCCCCCCCCAAGCTCAATAGCGCAAATTCCCCCCCCCCAAAAAAAAAATTCACAACCATCTTTTTATTTTTATTTTCACCCCTTTTTTTTTATTTTATTTATTTTTTTAAAACTTATTTATTTATTTTTTAAATATTATTTATATTTTAAATATTCATTTATTTTTTTAAATATAATTCATTTATTTTTTAAATATTATTTATTTTTTTAATATTATTTATTTATTTTTCAAAATATAATTCATTTATTTTTTTGAATATTATTTATTTATTTTTTTAAATATTATTTATTTATTTATTTTTTAATTATAAGTATTATTTTTTTTGTATTATTTTTGTAAAAGTTCTAATTATGCGCAGGATATAGTCGCTTTTTCCCCTTCCAGACATTCCAAGCACATACAACATATACAAAAACTGTAAATAAATAAAAAATAATACTAAAGAAATAATTTAAATTAAAAAACTTAATTCATGAATAATTTAAATTAAAAAAATTAGTAAATAATTTAAATTGTATAAATAAATTAGATTAAAAAAATCCCCCCCAAAAATTTTGATGGCGCAACTTGCGCCATAATACCCCCCTGTGGGCACCCCTGACACTTACAAATATAGTGCCCGCCATTTATTAAAATCTAATTTGTTCTGAGGATATTTGATTTTATTAAGCAGTTGATTTTATAAGCCAGCATGTATAAAGTTACAAAAAGAAAATGTTTTAAAGTTTAAAAAAAATTAAAAAGAAATTAATTACTATTATCTATTTTTTATTTTAAGTTAATTAAAGCATAATTCGAAATTAACTTTTATGTATAAAATACATTTTTTAAATTATACAAGGGTTTTAAAACATTGACTTATTGTTGTTTGAGAATCAGAATTTGAAAGTAAAGATTGAACATCATTTGAGAATTTAAAATAGCTCTTGTAACTTTCAGTATTGCCTCCTCTATGCTCTAAAGTGCACAGTATGAATGCAAGCGCTTTTCTGATATCAACTGATTTTTCCAAATTTGGCACTATGACCAACTATGACTGAGATTTCTTCATCTTCAGGGACCGATTCTTCCACTTCTTAGTGTGACATAACTCAAGAATTTATTATTTCTGTTGCAATTCATTGTCAGATTTCTCTCCTGGTGTTTGGAAAATTATCAATTAGCGAAACATATTGTGAAAATGTGTTCCTCAATTTCATGTTTTCTTTTTTTTCCCGTTTTTAACATATACTCTCCGAAAACTTGATTTTATAAAACTGCGCTAATAATTTTATTAAAGGATGGTTTTAACATGTTTTGATATAGTAATGATTTTGTTCTTCCAGATTTGATTTTTATAAAACGGCTGATTTTATAATCCAGTGATTTTATTAGTGGCGGGCTGTGTCATCTTTTTTTATAGATAAAAAATTAACTATTCAGTGCAAAAACCCATATTTTCTCAGATAGGTGAAACTTGTCCTCCCTGTATCTTCTGATCCCATCAAGATCCCATTCTGAAACTTGGTGAGATCTGAGAGAACAACAGAAAGTAATTTTGTGAATTTTTTCAGAATTTTAAAATTGTCCATTTTTGAGATATTAAAATTTTAAAATTTAATTAAATTAAATTTTAAATTTGTTATATTCCAATTTCATCAAGTTGCACATCAAATTAAAGCAGGTTAAAAGAGCTTTAAAACAAGACCAATTTCAAGCTTGTATCTTCTATAGTTTTTGAGAAAGGGAGGGTTAACCATCTCAAAGTGTGGCATTTTTTAATGAAAATTTGAGTAATTAATAATTCATAACTTTTGAACTAGGGGAAAGAAAAAATTTTTTTCTATGGTTTTCATTCATAACTAGGTTAAATCTCTTCATGTACCAAGTTTCATCCAGATCTGTGACGGGCCGTCCTAAAATTGTACCAAATTGTGTTGATTTGATGTGGAATGACCCAGCACTCTTAGCTTCTATAAGATATCTACCTCCAGCTCTGTCACTTTCCATTATAGACTGATGAGTTCTAAAGTGAACGAAATTGCAGTCCCCGGATGGAATAACCAAGCCGGTGACGTATTGTATGTATTTCTGCTTTAGCCCTGGCTTAGGGGTGGTAACTTACAGCTTAATACACAACCTCTGCCATGAAGTTATGAGATGCACTGTACCATTGTTGCAGTCTCACACTGATGAGCTAATTTTACATTAGCTACTAGTTTTTTTGGAGCCCTCTTAGCTTTTATAAGATGATATCTGCCTCCAGCTTGGTTACTTCCTATTCCAGATTAATGAGCTCTAAAAAAAGCAAAACTGCAGACTCGGGATGGAATAACTGAGCTGGCGATGTATTGCATGCATTGAAGTAGACCCATACACACAGGGACGTCATTTCAAGATTTTCCAGGGGGGGGGTGGCAAAGGGTGCAAACACAATGCAATTTCATCAGAAAACAGCAAAAACAACGCCCCTTATATGTTAATACATTGACTTCTCAAAGCCAGGGGGGGGGGCAATTGACCCCCCTGCCCCTCCTAAATGACAGGCCTGCATACACAGAATAAATCATGATAGAAAATGTATGTATATTCATAAAATATCCAAAATAAAATATTAATGCAAATGTAGATGACATATTGCTAAATCAGGGTTCCCACTTCTTTTTCAAAACAAAAAATAAGGACTTTCTAAGAACCTTTTTCAAAAAAATTAAGGACCCCAAAATTATTTATTAGTCATCAAATATGCATGAATTTTATGGGTTATACAAACACACCTGTATTTTCAAGCATTTTTTTTACCCCAAAAATATTTTTGAAGCATTTATCATTACATTTCAAAATCAAGACAAAGAAAAATTTTCAAAAAAAAAAAAAATATGATCTGAATTTTTTTTCTTCTTCATGACAATTCCAAGGATAGCGGAAATTTTACATCAAACACTGGACATTCAAGTACTAGCTTTGAGTACAAGATGCACTAGAATCTTTGAGGCTGCATCTTGCAGAAAAAAGCATAAAATATGTATTATACAAACACATTAAGTAAAAAAAAGGGTCCATTTACCATCTTTCTCAAGGAAACAAAAAAGCTAAAACGGATTTTAATACAAGGCAAAGCGTTCTAATTCAATGCTACTTCTATTTACTTTAGTACAGTTAGATTTTGGTAAAATTTAGAGAAAAACTTAATTTTGTAAAAGTGAATTAATCACTTTCCTAAGCTACATATCCAGGGGCTAAAATTCAGGACAGATATGCCAAAGTTTTCAAAATCTCCTCCTCCAAAATAGGCTAAAGATGAAGAATTTTTCACATCGAAGATTACCTTTTATTAAAAATAATTGCATGTAGACAATTTGGATAAATGTAAGAGATTTATGCAACACTTCAAACACAAACTTTTACAAAATGCAAGGTAGCTGCTACAATTGGAGTTTGAAATCCATGATTTTCCATGACATGACTCACTGGATGCAATGTTAGTAGGGGGGGGGGATCAAGAATTGTCTAAATTAGTGCTTTGTGAAAAAATAACTTCAACTATCTGAGAAATGCTTTGCAAATTTGAGCTGAAAATTCAAATTATAACAAAATATAGCAAACTGAGCTACTGTTATATTATTTCTAAAAATCTCAATACATTTAAGATAATCATTAGTGAAAGTCAACGATAATTTTACGTGAATCAATGCAGATGCAAATGTATTAAAATTTTCGAGTGGAAGCAATTAAGTCGCAAATGTACCAGTCTTCAATTACAAAATATGTTTATTTGATTGCATCGATTGGCATGATGAATAATGCGTTCAAAAGAGGCAAAATGTATGCCAAGAGCATGGGTTGAAAACCATGGCTTTAAAGTGGTGCCTACAGCTTACAAAGCTGACCCATGTAGCTGCTTACGTTATTATCTTAATATTGAGAAACTGGTTTCTAAGAAATAGTTGCAAAAATTAGTATTAATAAAATAAGAATTAAGTTCTGAAAACAACAGTTCTTAGTTAGTAATTTTCTTTCTTTTTTCATGATTTACGATGCTATCAAGAAAAACTTTCAATATGATTAGCGATCAAAAATACTAAAGGCTTAAGCTCCTAGAAAAAAATGTTTGTCGCCAGACAAATAATTCATTGAAAAATTCAGTATTTACATGTCAGTATTTATTTTCAAAAACATTTTGCTCCAAAAGAACTAGCTGAAAAGGATTTGTCAAACCTTCAAATGACTATACTCAGGCCGTCATTAAGGAGGAGGGGGGGCAGAGGGGGGTCAATTGCCCCCCCCTGACTTTGAGAAATCAATGTATTTACATAAAAGTGGGCGTGGTTTTTGTTGTTTTCTGGTGAGATCGTATTGTGTTTCTACCCTTTGCCCCCACCCCTAGAAAAACTTGAAATGACATCCCTGACTATACTTCGTTAAACTTACTGGTGTACAACATTCATCTTAAAATGAGGTATGACCTTCGAGTTAAAGAAGGTTGAGCGCCATTGTTTTAAAATAAATCATTGTGATATTGATTATAGACTGAAAAATACAAGAGGACAAAAAAATTGTAAAGTTTTTTTTCTTATTATTAAAGCATCTATTAGTTCATTCATTTTTTCCATTGCCACTTTTTTCAAACTTCAAATGGTGAGTGGATATTTTCTAGACAACTACCTCCCCCCTCCTCCCACATGCACTTGTTTTCTTTGTTCTCACTGAGAATGCTTAGATTTCAACACAGGATCCCAATGCAGTAAAAAGGAAAGGTTGAAAGAATATTTTTTTCATTCTCGCTAGCAATTTCAAATCATTAAATTACTATCAGTAGTGAAAAATAAGGACTTAAAAATAATTTTAAGGACCTTGAATCAAAAATAAGTACTTTTAAGGGCCCTTATTTTTCAAAATGAAAAATAAGGAGTTTCTAAGGACTTTTAAGGACCGTGGGAACCCTGTAAATAGAACCTATAGACTCATACACAGAGACAGAATTCGGTTTTCTTCTAAAAGCTCTCTAGCAAATTACCCCTTAACAACTTGAGGCATCTTTCATTTCCTCTAAAAATGCCCAGACATTTCTTTCTTATTTAATAAACAAAGTAACAACTTAGCACCATGCTCCACAATTGTATAATGTGCACTAAAATTGATGGCATTAATAGAAAGTAGATCAGAATGCTTTTGAATTTTACATGTGCTCCATTAATGTGGGATGATATCATGGGGGGGGGGGGTCTCCTTTTCGAGATTGTCAGATGGGAACAACTCTGAAAATTGGATCACTTAATGAAGAATGACCCCCCAGGAAAGAGAGGGAAAACATACTTTTATGCTTTTTTGTAAGCATTTGTTTAGCTCATAGATTAGCTAATTGTGCTTTTTTTTCAATGAGAGACTATTTGACTATAATGACATGCACACATTTGAGCATTTACCTCAAAATATCTCCCTACTTCAAACTAAAAACAAATCATTGATAACAAAGCAAAGAAAATATATACACATACCAAGAGAAGTACTAGTATAAGAATTACTGCTGTAAATTGCGACTTGCTTAGAACCACTAATGAAAATAGCCAAATATTTTGCAGCAGGAATGAAATTCTTCATTTTAAGAATTGGTAAAGATATTGCTGCAAATTGTTTTGATAAAATAAACTTATTTTATACCTGAATTTAGATGATGACTTCCATCTATAACATTTTTTATCCAAATACAAAAAGCAAATGAAGCAGTTTATTGTGGTGACAAGCAAACTGAAGATACAACAGCAACTCACAACTTCAAAATCTATGGGCGGAGAAATGCTCTATAAGCAAAAATACAACTCACACTGCTACAACTTGAATTTACGAATCAGTATTAACTCGGTTTTCATTTATGAAAATTGCTACATCTGAACTAGTGCATAAAATAACTCATAGTGATTAGTTTTCAGTCATGTGCAGTTGTATTTTAATCGCTGAAACTGATACTTATGCTTTTATATTCAAACCTCCTTCTAATTCATTATAAAAGAACCAATGCATTTTTACACGCTGAAAAGTTTGTCCAAGTATTCCTATTCAAATCAAAATGAAATAGCTTCCCATTTTTTACATCTTGAGTTAATTTTCCTAAGAATATTAAAATATTTAAGCTACAAATAACACTTTGCAGATTAGAGAGTTAGAACTGAAAATTACAACATTTAAAGTGAACTCCACGAAATTTTAAATTATCAATGCAAACATTTTCACAAGACATAGACAAAAGCATAAAAGTTTCAAACAGAACTGAAATAATACAGGAAAAGCATGCAATGAAAGAAATAAAACAAAAATACCTCAGCAACACCCAAATCGGATATTTTTAAAGTCCCACAGTTTGCAAGTAGCAGGTTACCTGGTTTTATGTCTTTATGAACAATTCCTTTACTATGCAAATATTCTAAGCCATCTAGCAACTGACAAAAATACCTAAATGATTGAAACAAATATAATTTGATTAATGAAATTTTAAATGATATAGTTACAAAAAAAAAATGCAGAAAACTGCTATTGTAAATTCTTAAAATTATTATACAGCTCACATTCAATTCCACACAATATTTTTGGGACCCCAAAATTGCTAAAATAGAGAGTTCCCAAAATCAAAGAGAATTATTCCAGCAAAGAATATTTTGGGACTGGTAAGCTATTTTGAAAATTGCGAGTGAGTGTGAAATAAGAGGTTCTCAAAATAGAGGATCAGTTGTACATATTTCAGAAATTAATATTATTATTGTTTAGTATATAATTATCTCAAGAGGAAAGAGATTTTAATTTAATAACCATAATTTTGTACATATATGCATATACATCAATGCTTTTGATAAAGATGCAAGACATTTCTTCTACAAGGTCTGTATTTTAAGTAATGAGAATATTTTTGTCCAGAAGTGCGTTTACACCAGAGGGCGCTCCGACCGGTTGTTAGTCGGTAGTGTGGCCTTCGACCTTGATAACGCTCCACTCGGCAGTCGCTTGCTGGCTTTAGTTGAGGCGGGATCACGCGAGGCGTAGACGTCTTCAAAAAAGTGTGTGCAAGCTCAAAATGCGACAAAGCATTGAACAGCGTTACGCAATCAAATTTTGCGTGGAATGATTCAGCAAGCTTACGGCAGGGAAAGCTTATTGCAAGCTTAAGTTTTAGATGGCACAAAATGTTTAAAGAAGGCGGGGGAGCGTGGAGGACGAACCCCGTGCAGGTCACACGTCAACATCAAGAACCGCAGAAAACGAGCAACGTGTGCGAAATTTGCTGAACACAGACCTGCGTTTAAGTGTTCGCATGATCGCAGAACAGCTAGGAATGGATAAAATAGTTATGCACAAAATCATCAGTGAGGATCTTGGGATGAGGAAGATTTGCGACAAACTCGTGCTGAAAGTTTTAACGGACGTTCAAAAGCAAAACCATGAGGCCGTTTCAAAAGATCTTCCACAGTCTCCCTACAGCCCCGACCTTGACCCCCTCCCCCCAGCAGACCTTCTCCTCTTCCCTAAAGTGAAAACCGCCCCAAAAGGCGCCACCACGGGACCCTAGATGATGTCAAAAGGGCTTGCACGCATGCTCTGAAGGATGCTTCAGTTGGTGACTTCCAGGGGCGCACGAAGCGTGGAAATGTCGCCTGTAGAAGTGTGAAGATGCTCAAGGAGCATATTTTGAAGACTACTAAAGATTTGTAGCGATATCTCTAATAAATTATTTTTTTTGGACTTATTCTCATTACTTAAAATACATACCATGTATTCAAATGGTTTCTAAGTAAAACATTATGCACCATGTGTAACTTACATTTTATTAATGTAGTACAGTTGAACCTGTATATATCTCTATTTGCTTTTGATTTTCCCACATTTACATCTAACATTCAACATATTTTGCATGTTTATCTCGAAAAAGATTCTGAAAACCCCTATATTTTGAATTTCGGCTATGATATCAGTTTCGGATTCGAAGATCTATGATCTTTAAAGCAGCAAATAAAAAAAATTCTTCACCCTTGAAATAGTAACAGTGTCTTCAAGGGTTGTGGGGGCAGTGAAAATAAGGGAAAAATGTATTCTAGGAATAGGATTTCTAGGAATAGTAACAAAAGGATGGTCGTTTTATGCACACTTTCCAGGAAGAAGAGCATAGGGCAGACTCGTACAATGAGGTGGGAGGTAGAGTTCACAGATTTTACTTGTGGGGTGAGGTTTAAAAGTTCATGGTTAAAGGTCATTCAAAAGTTGAAAGTCATTTTTCTGTTACCTGGCTTAGTGTACTGTTCTTCGGTTGCTTTCTTTCTTAAAATTGAGAATCCTTAGAAAGGTGTGAAAAAAAAAAAGTTAGATTCTTTCAAATGATGAAAAAATGAAAGTCTTAGAATATTTTCCAAGTTAGATTGGCAAAAATTGTTAACCTCAAGAGATAGTTGAATCGAAAACTAGAATAAAAAAAAACAAAACAAAAAAATCCCTTTTTCTCAAGAAAGGTGGGCTTAAAATTTGTTTACCATGAAAATGATTCCTTAAACTCTCAATAAAGTACTTAATGTAATAGAAAAATAAATACCAAGTAAAACTAATATAGAAGAACTTCAATGATGGTCTTAAGTATTGATTTCAAATTTTCATCATCAGATCTGAAAATGTAAGTTAAGTTTTTCAAAACCTATTTATCTCAATTTCTTTTTTTTTTTTTTTTTTCTGTTAAATTCAAAATGGACAAGTTCGACTGTAATCATGTATCCATTACATTAGTTAAATATTTGTTCGACTGTAATCATGTATCCATTACATTAGTTAAATATTTATAAAATTACATATCAGTTGGTGTTATTCCAATAATGGCCATTTTTTTTAAAACGTATTATGGACAATAATGTAAACTAAGTGTTATACAAAATGTTATACAATATGTTATTTAAGTCTTTGTATCAATAACACTGGTCTGCGATGAAAAAATTGTTACATATTTAACTATTGGTTTCAACAGTACTTTATGTGCTGATTACGGAATAAATAGTGAAAAAATTCCATCACCTTCAGATAAGTCACAAATTTCGTCTGAAATTTGCTTATTTTTAGGGTCTTCAGGTTAAATATGGGCAAGATTTTTCAATATTACATCCTGTATAAGTGTTAAATTTAATCTGAACAATAGAGCTTACATGGTGGACATGTTATTAAACAATGTGAGCATGTTACTTGAAAAAAAAAAAGTTTTTATTTATTTATTTGAATAAGACAATTAATCCAAACTGGAAAAACCCATTTCCTACTAAAACAAGACAATTCTCACTCAGTTTGCTCCCTCCCCATTCTTACTGTCCACTAGGCCTCATCATGAAAAATGCAGTGAGCCGTGACCTTGATTGCAATCAGTGACTTAGTGTGGAGCTATAGCCACTGTGGTATACATATCTAACAGTTTTGTGCTCTTTTGAAGAAATGGCTACTAGAGGATAAGTCAACTCTCTTAACTATTTCTGTTATATTAGTGGGTTTTAACCGTCAAAAAGCAACAAAGGACAACCTTTTAAATTTTGTTAAGAAGGTGTATTTTGCATAATTTGGTGTTAAACTATGTGACCAAGATAAATCTTGGGCTCCCCGTATAGTGTATTCTGTGTGTTTGGATGAACTGAGACAATTGTTTCAAAGTAAGAAGAAATCACTTCGTTTTGGAATACCCATGATGTAGAGAGGGCCTGAAAATCACAGTGATGACTGAAATTTTTGTTCTTTGGTGCAAGGTTTCAATTTGAAAAACAGAAAAAAAAATTCATACCCAACCAACATACGTTCGGCTATTCGCCCTGTTCCTCATGAAACTAACTTGCCTAATTCCTTCTCAAAGACGTATAATAACTTAGCAACACATGTCCATCACATTTATGCTCTTTTTAGCTAGGTTTGATTATTTTTTTGCTTTTACTTTGCGTTAAAATTTTAAAAAAAATTCAAAATTATCCGATTTTTTGTACTTTTTTCAAAAACTTCAACTTTATTTTGTAGGCAAGCCTTACGTGATAAAAAAAACCAATGCATTTTTGAAATCAACGTAAAAAAGTACATAACGATCAGTTAACTAAATCAAAACAATTTTTAAAAAGTGTATTTTTTCAGGCCTGTGTAATGTGATTATTTTTAAGATGAAATCAAAAGGAGCAAAACATATTTTCAGTTATCTTGCAAATATTTTAAAATTAATAAAAATTGCACTTGCTATACTGAATATATTTAAACAAGTTCCACTAAAGGGAACATATAAATCTCCTAATTGATACAATATAAACTGACTTCACAATTTCATATTTATTAATACAGAAGGGAAATACATTCTATAACAAAAAAAAAAAAAAAAAAAAAATCCACTAATGAAAAAGTTTTCAAAATGAAATTAAACTTTACACAGGTGAAGACAACATAAATAGAAGAAAGTGATTTCAAATAATAATTTATAATAGGAAAAATCCCAAATGAATGAAATTTTCAGAATCTTGTTGAGCCACCCTTAGCATGGCTACAGGAGGTGATGCAGGGAACCTATTAGGCATGAAAGTTTTGTATGGTGGTCCTGCATAATCTCATTGCAGTTATTGTAAGCAGTGGCCTAGCTAGCAAGGGCGGCACCTGCAGCAGTAATTCAAAGGGGACATCCCCCCCCACCACAAAACAAATATCCACTAACCGTAAAAACTAAATTAAAAAAAAAAAATAAAGAAAGAAAAGAAGGGGAAAAAAAAATTCTAAAAAATGAAATCCATACAACATTAGTATGCAACTTTGTATCATAACAAAAATGTAAGTTTTATTTAAAGTGTAAAAGCAGTGGAGTATAATGAAATTCTATGCTAGTGAATTTACATCAAACGACAAATATATAAAAGCTTTCTCAAAAGACTGACAATTGTGCTTGAAAAAAAACTTTAAGTCGGGGTCTGTTTAACCCGGGAAACTTTTTGAAATATACATATAAAATTCTACAATTTGAGGCCTTTTAAGGGCCAATTGGGAAAAAAAATATCCAGAAAAAATAGGCAAGGATTTTTAAAGACATATTTTCAAGAGAAGATAAATAAATCTTTTGGGTCAATGAATTGCTGACATGAATCAACAGAGAAAGAGCGAAGGAGGAAAAAGATAATGCATTATCACTTGCTGACACCGACTATCGGTATGGCTTTTGATCATCTCCTGATCTACTGACAAGCACAAACACATTAAAATGCAAAATAGTTAATCATAAAAATGCATTAAATTCTTTCATAGAAATGGTGTATAGATTCAGAAATCTGGTGAAAAAGGTGAAACATATTAGCTTTTAGGTCAATTCCTAGTTTACACTTAACCCTTCACTGCACGATTTTTTATATTTTCATGAAAAAAATCATTTGTTACCTTTTAAATAGCCCTGAGTTCAGGAAAAATGAAGAAAAAATTAATCTTAAAAATGTGCACCAAAAATGATGTTTTAATTGTTTGTTCTATATATGGCACAAAGCACATAGCATATGCTTTGTATACCGATAAGTGTAATAATCTACAATGTGTTTTGTGCCATAAGAGGTATAAACAAACTTTCCACTAAGTGTATTTAAACATTTTTAGAACAAAGGAAATATTGACTAAGCACACTTCTAACGGAAATGCAGACACTCTTTCTTTCAAAAGCAAGAACTGTAATACCTAGACTAGTGCAACTAACTAGTGCATAAAAATCACACTAAACTGTTATAGCAATGTTCCAGAAGGGGCACAAAGCTTAGTTTAACTACATTTAAAAATCATAGGAATATATGAGGGTTTATTTGGTTTGTGCCAGATCTGGCACACCGTGCAGTGAAGGGTTAACCTTTAAAAACCGGATGGTACACATGCTGTACCACAAGTTTTTTTCCTTTGAGGACGGGGTTGAAATCTTCGCTTCTACCCTTTGGAGCAGGGGATTTTTCCAAGATTTCATACCCCCTTACTGGGTGATTACGGCTTTGTATTTGAACCTAAGTGCTTGCAAATGCACCTTCCATTTTCAGAGGAAAAGGGTCCTGCAGTTCAACAATTGTACCGCCCGTATCTAAAGGAAAGCTTCCATTCGAATAGCCCGGATGCAAAAGGTTAATTAGAAGTCAAATTAATTGAAGCTTTGCAAGGAATTCAAAATTGCATTAGTTATATGTAAATAAACATATAATTTATAGCTGAAACTATAATTTATAACTGGGGGGTCCGCAGTTAGTAATTTTTAGGAGGGAGTCCGTGGTGGTCTGGACCTTGGGATCCTTTAGCCTAATTGATTATGGAATGGCCTATTAGAAGGAAAAAGTATTGCTCACTCTGATTTAGAATTGGACAATCTTTCTTTAACAATAAATATAATCTTTTATTGATCTCAATTTTAACTTTTAACTGATTTTTTGTTTTTTGTTTTGTCTTTTTTTTCTTCGCAAACTGAATTACTCAAAAGAACCGCCAATACTTACCCATGAGCTTGCCAAATAGGAAACTTCTTTTGAGGAACTGAATCTAAAAGCTCTTGTAGAACAGAAACACAATATTCAAATACAAGATATAATTTTTGCTTTTCTTCACTGTACATAACTTCAATTAGTTTAATAACATTTTTGTGATCAAGTTTTCTGAGCAAAGTAATTTCCCTGGAAAACAAAACAGTTAATAAAATAAATAATAATAACTTTAAAAAATCGGACAGATCATTTTTATAATACAGGAAATCAATGATAATTTTTATGCAACTATTAGGGTAAGTCAAGTACAGAATCATGCATAGCTCATAGTTTGATCTTTCATAGACTTGATCACACAAAATAAAAACATTTGTATGGATGAGAATAGAAATCCATAATTTACTATGCATTTGTGCATAACATTTGAACATAGTAATATCCAAATAGTCCATCTTCAATATTTTAAGTGAAAAATATAAAAAGGTGTGTGTGGGGGGGGGGTGGGGGGGGGGGAGGGGTGCTATTTATGGGCTAATTAGGTGCAGTGGTCGGAAGTAGCGTGCTACAAGTAGCGAAACTACTGTAGAAGCTACATTTTTTAGTAGTTTGTAGTGTAGCGCACTACTTTTTGAAAAAAAGTAGAGTAGTGAGTAGCGCGATACAAAAAAATAGTGGTTTGTAGCGATTTCTGGAAACTACTTTTAATTTTTTCTTAAAAAAAAAAAAAATAAAAAAATAAGATCGAATCTGGCCGGTGCAAATCATTGATTAGGTTGACATCTTAATTTTCATATTCCGCCAATATATGCATTGAATGGAGCCTGGCAGAGAAAATAATGAATATTTGATAAATTTCCAGCATTTTCTGAATTGACTCTGCTATAGCTGAAAATTAGCGGTCGCCACTCGCCACGTGGCGATTAAAGTTGCAAAAGTGGCGATTAAAAATGTGGCATCGATCGCCACCCTTGGTCGCCACTCTTGCTCAGTCACTCTAAAAATTCCCAATCAAACCACATTTCCCCCCTCCTGTTCTGCGCTACTTCCATGTATTTCTTTCCCCACCTCTTCTCCCCATCGCTAGAGGGAGAAATTGAGTCACTACAGGAACCGCCATTCGTCATTTGCACTTTGAACTATGAACCCTGCACGTGCCACCTGCTTTGGAATGGCTGCTCAGCGATCACGTGGGGGAAAGCGCAAAATTGAAGAAGAGGAGTCACTTAAAATAACATCGTTTTTCGTTAAAATGTTATATATTTTTAAACAGTTTTAATAAGATCAATTAAATCTCAATACAAATTTAAAAACCTTTTTCTTTTTCAGAGCATATATAAATAATTGAAACTTATCATATTATTTTAATCAAGTACATGATGCGTTTAAATAAACAATTTAACTCTGGTTTCTTGTTTTTAGCATTATTTATTACTCTATTTTTAAATGTTTCCAGTTGTTAACTAAAACTCATTATTATAAAATACATTTTTTTAGTCAGAAAATCAGCAAATATATATAGAGAAGATACGTATAACTACCGTATATACTCGCGTATAGGTCGATCTCGCGTATAAGTCGACCCCCATACTTTTTTAAGGAAAATCGGGAAAAAATCGAAAACCCGCGTACAAGTCGAGACCGCACTTTCTGAAATGATCGGGAACCTTTTGCCGCGATTTATAAATATAAATGTTTTGAAAAGAAGGAAATTGAAATGCACTGGAACATTCTTATGTTAAAAACAGCACGATCGTCATTCCTTTTCACCAAAAGGGTTCATTTTTGCGATCTCGATTTTTGTAAAATTTTTCCGATCCGGGACCGATCCGGGAACGTTTTACCGCGATTTTTAAATAAAATAAGCGTTTTAAAAAGAAGGAAAATGGAATGCAGTGAGCTTTCTTGTGTTGAAAATAATCCGATTGTTATTCTTTTTTACAAAAAAAAAGTTATTTTTGCGATCGCGATTTTTGTAAATGGTTCGATTTTACGATCGCGGTTTTTGTAAGGGTTCGATTTTGCAGCGACGATTTTTGCTATTTGTTGCTTTTATTTTGCATTATTATTACCAATAAATTTTGCGATGTAACCGTATTACATTCTTTTTCAAAAGGATAAACACCATCAATCGGAAAATTCGCGAATTTGCAATTCCCGCACTTTTCACGATGTCGGTCGTTTATTGTAAATATTTATTCTTTATTTCACAATCAAACCATGCAAAAATACAGTAGAATGTATGAGTATTTACTTCTTTAGCGTCTGTTTAAAATAGTTGAACTTAATCTGAAAAATCTCCTTGTTTTTGAGTGTTTTTTTTCCGAAAGTTGTTCGGGAAAATTTTTTGGAAATTCTGCCCCGCGTATAAGTCGACCCCCTAACTTTCAACTTCATTTTTTTGACTAAATTTTTCGACTTACACGCGAGTATATACGGTATGCATTTTTGTTCTATATAAAATGTTAGTTAAGTATTATGAATAGAGTATGAAACTGGTTAATTACTTTTGAATTGATCTTATTTATGACTGAGCAAATGGGTAAATTTTGCAGTTCATGTAGAAATATATAACAGTTTGAGATGTTGTTTACAAAAAAAAAAAAAAAAAATCGTAAGGGTCCCTATGGTTTGCAAAATCAGTTACTAATGCTCTAAAACTGAACTTTTCCTTGTTTTAGGCTGTACTTAAAGTTTAAATTCTTTTCTGTCTCTTCTGTAAAATTTTGTGCTTTTGAGTTGTATCACCTTTTTTACGTGAGCGATATTCTGATACTTTTTTTCGTTATTCATAAAAATTTGAAACATAAAGTGAAGCACCGTTTATACGATTTTAAAGGGACTGTATAAAGGAAACATACAAATAAATATACAACTTGTTGGTTTGCATCAATATGTATTGAACGCTTCTGGAACCCATTTAAAAACATAAAACATATTAACATGCTTCGTTAGTTGCAGTTTTAAAAAGTGGCGACTAACTTAAAAAAGTGGAGACTAATATAATTGAGTCTATTGGCCACTGGCTACTAACCAAATTTCCCAGTTTTCAGCTATAGACTCTGCTGTCATGAAATTATTAAATTTTTGAAAGTTGAAGTTTTTCAACCTGTCAGCTGTTGAATCCTTCCCTGACGCGAATATTCGTAAGAATTGTAAAATAAAAGGGCTTAAAAGGACAAATTGGTGCGAAAAGAATTAAAAAAAAAAAAAAAAAAAGCAGGTTTTTTTTTTGTTTTTTTTTCTTCTTCTAATGCTTGTGAGTGAAACACATGATATGGCATCTTCGCCAAAACGGCATCATCCCCCAATCTACCTTGATCTAAACCACATTTCGAGTTTTTTAGTTCAATCCTCAAACGGTGTATTCTTTTCATTAATTCAATTTTTAAAAAGTAGCGAAGTAGCAACTACATTTCAAAAGTAGTGTAGCGCGCTACATTTAAAAAAAAGTAGTTGTAGCTGTGTAGTTAACTACATTAATAAGAAAGTAGTTGTAGTTCGCTACGAAAAATATGTAGTTTTTCCAACCACTGATTAGGTGGTTTTTACTCAAATAACAATTTTTCTACAGAAGTCTAAGCAGTGAAGAAGCTCCGTACAAATGAGAGCTAAAGCTTGAATTTTATAAAACATTTAAAATTTTAAGTCTTGATTATCTGATACAACTTATTAGTACTGTTAAGCTAAAAATATGGAAACTTAAAGCAAATGCTCAACAAAACAACATTAAAGACCATTTTACGCAACACCAGTAATTTTTAAGTACTATCCTGATAGCACAGTGACCAAAATGTGACGCTTTTGTGACCCTCACGCACGTCACAAGCGCAGTCGCAACCAAGTCACCGCAACTTACGAATGTCCGACCGCGGTGACGTCACAAT
Source organism: Uloborus plumipes (assembly GCA_038373865.1). Lineage (NCBI taxonomy): Eukaryota > Metazoa > Arthropoda > Arachnida > Araneae > Uloboridae > Uloborus > Uloborus plumipes. The sequence goes on along the minus strand of JAXGGA010002773.1, from coordinate 87,748 downwards.
GCGACTTTAGAGTGACGGCGCATGACGACCCAATTGCAACCGAGGTCACCTAGTGACGGTTTGGTGACCTCACATCACAGTCACAGCGACCGATGCGACCAGTCAGTGACGTACGCGTGAAGTCGCGGCAGCGTCACAGTGCGACTTCACAGTGACGGCACCTGAGGACTTCTCCGCCTTGTGACTTCTCCGCGAGTTGACACTCGTAAGTTGCTGCCACATCTTTGCGACTTCGCTTGTGAGGTATCACAAAAGCGTCTTATTTTGGTCACTGTGCAATTCGTAGTCACATCCCCGTTTGTTGCGACTTTTTTAAATCGCAATAATGCTTTGAAGAATTTCATTTAAAAATCACAAATAAGGCGCAAAACCAGCACTAAGTGACATCGACTGCCTTTGTGCTACCAGGCGTTGTCACTGCAACATCGTACTTGTGATGTCGCCGCGAATTTTCATTCGTAAGTTGCAGCCACCTCTTTGGGACTTTACTTGTGACGTACCCGAGTCATAAAAGCGTCTTATTTTTGTCACTGTGCTATTCATAATCATACCCTGTTTTTGCATCTGCTGTAAATCACTACAGGGCTTTACAGCGACGTCATTTAAAGGTCACAAGTAAGTAAAGAAATTTGATAGTGACAATGATGAGAAGCCGCATAACCGATACAAACTGATCGCATCACTATCAAAACGCCGCATCAAATACACAATTACACGACAACAGTTTCCGTGACTGTGTCATGTTGTCATGGAATAGTCACAAATTGTCCAAAATTGCATTGACGTTGTAAGGGCCGTCACTGCAATTTTGACGTCATCACGGATTGACATTCGCAAGTGGTTGTCACTTGGTCGCTTTCGTTACTGCTGTCTGTTAGAAAGTGATTGAGGCTCTTAAAAATTTTTTTTTGACTGATTTTTTAACGTAAAATTATTAATTCGGTATTATTAATTCGGTCTTCAATCGGTAAAAAAATATTTTAATGAAAATTCACATTAAGGTCACAATGTGACGTCTCCACAACATTACATTGTGACCGGTCACAATTCAGCTGTCACAGCGACGTTGTAGTGAAGTCAAACGCAAATGTTGCAAACGAGTCACAATGTGACTTTTGTGCGTTGTCACAATTGAGTCACGGTGTGACTGTGACGTCACTGTGACTTATACACATTGTGCTATTAGGGTATATGCAATTTTGATTTCAAATTATTTTTTCCCGGCATGGGATGGGCTTAAAAAGACAAGGTGTACAAAAAATATCTGTGTATTTTAGTTCAACAGGCTCTGCAAGATGTAAATATAAAGAAATTACCAGAAGAAGTGTAACCAAGAAACAGATGAAAAAAGATTGTTGCTCATCCATTTCAATGTGCTACTGAGTTAAAATTGTTTAAGCTTGTTTTCTACGTGCATAAGAATTTGGATTAAAACTAATTAATGTACAGTAATTTTTGGTTGAAACATCGTATGGGCGTTATTGTTGCATTCAAAAAGATGAAAAAGCAAATATAAATTATAATGCTCGGCAATGCCAAACTGATGCGATTAAAAAGTATGTGTGTGACTTAACTCAGGCATGTTGTATAAGTGTAAAAAATGTCCATTCAAAAAGCACATTAAAATTAAAAAACTCATGAACAAATAGATTGCCCTACTTCTGTCCAACAAATTATGAAAAAATTGTAAAAAAATCTTTAAATCGATCCCGGATTTTCAAGAAAAATCGGAAGAATTTTACCTTTGGTTGCCAAGTGAACTTTTTAGAAAGAAAGCGCGAGAAATATAAAGATTGTTTACCGTCCAAAGTATACAATGTTTATATTTCTGCATGGAAATAAGTCAATTTTTTTATTATGATTTTTGAAAAGAACTCGTTATGGAAATACAATTATTTTGTTAACTGTTTCTTTTATTTAGAAGTAATACCAATAAAACACAGGTTTTTCATTCTGTGCTTCTTATTATTCTTTTTTTTTTAAATAAGCTCCAATTTATTTGCACAATATGTACAAAAAATTCAGAAATATCGAATTTGACATTGCACCCACATTTTATCTATAACACACAAAACTACTGCCATTTGAAAGAATATTATAAATTATTCATTTTCCTTTGATATACAATAAGATTCATTAGACAAATTTTGTTTTACAAAATAAAAATTGTATAAATAACGGAATCATTTCCACCCTAGTTCAATCACAAAATCATCAGAGAATGGTTATAAAGCTAGGAACTACTTTGATATATGCTCCAAATCAAAAATTTGGCGACTTTTTTTGTCGCCAAGCAAAATAACTCTCGCCAAGATGGATTCTCGCTAAATACAGATAATAAAAACATAAAAAATAACAACACAATAAAACAAAACCAAAATAAGAAACAGCAACTTTAAAAAGCCCGTTAAATAAAAAAACTAAAATAAGAAACAGCAACCCTACAAAGCCCGTAGGGAGTGCCAGATTTGGCGCATAATTTTTGGGGCATATATCAAAGTTATACCTAAAGCTAATTAATGCACAGCAATCTATGATGAGTGATTTTTATTTCAAGTCTTTCACTAAAGAACAGCTAAATTACTTGTCATGTCATTCTGATTTGATTTTCATTTTTAAAAAAACATAGCAGCTGAAGACATTTCTAAGTAATTCATACTCACCTCTGCACATTTCTTTCTCCATAAGGAATTTTTCGAAGTTTTTTCTTCTTCAAAATTTTGACAGCTCTGCGACAGAGTGTTACCGAATCAAGAAGCTCTTTAACTTTACCATAGGATCCTTCCCCTAATAACTCTCCCATAATATACTTTCCGATCATCTTCGCCTTTTTCTTCGGAGTAGTACATCGAATCTCCGCAGAATCGAACTGATAAAATGTCACTGGAAGACATGCTTCATCATTTAACCAGCTGTCCATCGGTCTTTCAGGGAAATCCTCATATTCATCATCGGAAGCAATGATAAATTCCGGTGATGCATGTCCTTCTTCTGCCATGAAAAATTTATAAAAACGAAAAACAAGAAAACAAAACTGGGAAAAATTATTTGCCGCATAACAGGATTCGTTACCATTAACGTTCCATAATATTTACCCGTATTCTCTATCACTCTACGGGACTTTTCATGTTTTTGATTTGGTATAGTCGAAGTTGAAGTCAAAGCTCGAGAGCACTAGAGTATAAGCGAGGACTGGAGTAATTTATTAGCCTTAAAGTTTGGTGGCGCGTGAAAGAGAGACTTTAATGTCACAAGGTTGCAGGAAAAATGAACTGATGGTACTATGAGATACTTTCACATAAGTCATAAGGAAAGTTTTCACTTTATCACGTGTTCAATAGTAAGCCAGTTTCAAAAATAGTGAAACTTATATAGCGCGCAAACAGCAGCCGGAGCAAGTTCATCTGCCCTGAGAACTAAGGCTCCACTCCTGATTTTGACGAACTCCATGAAACAATTTCTTTCGATCTGTGTTCTGGCATCATTCACAGCTCTCCCTAACAACAACAACCATGGAATGCATATTTTGACTGTGTACTTTATTATAGTGTTATAAAACAATATACATATATTGGGGATCCTGCTTGGAATTCTTTTTTAGTCGTTTTCATCTTTCACACTTCACAATGCCTGCAATCAAAGATATAAACATTGTAAAAATAGCCGTGGAGATGGAGGATCAAGTACCCCAACTTATCGAGTTTGATCAAAAGCGTCCACTGGCTGCCATAATTCAAGATTTATGCACGACATGGGGCTTAACTGAAGCTGACCAATACGCTCTTCAATTTTCTGACAATGCGCATAATTACATTACGGAAAAAAATAGGAATGAAATAAAAAATGGGAGTGTTTTGCGACTAACTTATTCCTCTACTAAGACTGCTCAAGAAATTCTAGAAAAATTAAATTTCGGAACTCAAGATGAGAAAAAAGTAGTTTTGCGAAAGCTAGCAAAATTATCTGCAGATTATACTTTTGCTCTGGAATTCATAAATAAACAAGGTTCAAATTTCCTCATTTCTATGATTGAAGGCGGAAATTTTACAGGTGAGCTTATGGCATTAACCCTTCAATCATTTGTAGAATTAATGGAACATGGGATTGTGTCGTGGGATAATCTACAGGACAAATTTATTGGAAGAGTGGCAAATCAAGTTAATTCTCAAACTTCTGCTCAAGATTCTAGATCATTACAAGCTTCCCTTGCAATTTTAGAGTCTTTGGTTCTAAGTAGTTCTGGTAAATATCCTTTAGTAGAGCAAGAAGTTACATTGCCATCATTAATTATGCATTTGCATTCTTCCATACCAGAAATTCAGCAAAATGCTATAGCTTTAATCAATGCATTATTCTTAAAAGCAGATGCAACTAAAAGGCATGCGGTTGCTGCAACATTGACTTCTAAACAAATAAGGAATGTTATCTTGACTCATATAATTCAGACACAACATGTTGGTGCAGAAATGGCTCATCAACTTTATGTTCTTCAAACGTTATTGTTTAATTTATTGGAGGAAAAGAAAAAGCGCAAATTGGATCCGCAGGAACCAGAAGCGAGAGAAAAAATTTTAGAGCTACGCAAAATTGCTTTTGATACGGATGCAGAGATTGTTAATTCCACTGGACGTAAAGGTGGCGGGTACTCGAAAGATTATAAAAAACTAGGTTTCAAAAATCATGTGAATCCTGCAGAAGATTTCACTGAAATTCCACCTGGGATGCTTGCTTTAGATAACATGATTTATTTTGCTCGAAATCATACAGAAAGCTATACAAAAGTTGTTCTCGAAAATTCCTGCAGGGCAGATGAGCATGAATGTCCTTTCGGTCGTACAAGTATTGAGCTTACAAAATTGTTGTGTGAAATACTTAAAATTGGGGAACCTCCCACGGAGCAGGGTAAAACATTTTATCCCATGTTTTTCACTCATGATCATCCATTTGAAGAATTCTTTTGCATTTGCATTATTCTGTTGAATAAAACGTGGAAAGAGATGCGTGCCACAACAGAAGATTTTCCTAAAGTGGTTAGTGTTGTCAAGGAACAAATAACCAGAGCTTTAAATACTGATCCTCCTCCTTCAACACTTGATTCTTTTAAGTCAAAACTTGCTACATTAACATATAATGAAATCACAAATTTATGGCAGCAGGAACGATCAAATAGGGAAGAGTGGGAGTCTCAGGCAAGACCGATTGTTGAACTGCGTGAGCAAATAACTCCAGAAATTAGGAACTTAATACAAGATCAAAGGTTGCAGTATTTGTGCGAAGGCACAATGTTTACAAAATATTCAAATAAAGGTCAGAGAATAAAGGATAAATTTTGGTATTGTCGGTTATCTCCTAACCATAAAGTATTTCATTATGGGGACTGTGATGAAAATCGTGGGGTACCGGGTTTAGAGGAGCTGCCACATAAATTACAAGTTATTGAAATCAAAGCTCTAGTTGTTGGCAAAGAATGCCCTCACATGAAAGAAGTAAAACGTACAAAATCAACACTTTCTTTGGCATTTTCCCTAATTCCTGACTCTGATCAAGAACCTCTGAATTTTGTTGCTCCTAATGATAAAGAATTTGATTATTGGACAGATGGAATAAATGCTTTAATAGGAAATAAAATGATGAGTAAGGAAACAAAGCATGATTTAGAGACTCTATTAAGTATGGATATAAAACTGAGACTTTTAGATACTGAAGGCGTGGATATACCTGAAAATCCACCAAGTATTCCCAAAGATCCTTCAAACTATGATTTCTGCTATGATTTTAAATAAGTTAGATAAAAATACAAACTGAATTTTATTTATGTAATTGATAGTTTTACTCTCTAGAACATTTTTATTCTTTTTATGTCACTACAATCATTATTTACGGTATCAGTTGCATGCTTTTTAAAAGCCAAATTTTATAAGACTCTGTATTTTACCAATACTATTTTCATATAATGAAACGTTTTCTTCTTAAACTTTTTTTTAAAGGTCATGCATGTGATGTTCTCTAAGTAAATTATATACCCATGGATATTATGCTCTAATCTACTTTCATGGATGTGACATTTTTATGCTTATATTTGCACTTTATTCTCTTAATTTTAAACTTTTGCTTTTCCTTGGGATATTTTTGAGCATAGGGAACAAATGTATCATTATATGAAGTATCAGCTTTGTAAGAAATTTATTTGTACTAAAAATATTGATTTGTACTGTCGTGGATGTGGCAGTGAAGTCACTGTCATGCCCGCAACGCAAACCAATCATTATTTTTCAAATACAAGAAAACTGCTTCGAAAATGTATTCTTGATATTATGAACTGATGGTTCTTTGTATTCAAATATGTAAGAATGAAAAACCTAAGAGTAAAATTTATGGAATAAAGTTCAAATATATGCTAAAGATGTCATAATTTGTGCAAATAAATTATGCAATTATATGCAAGGCATGCATGTTACTTACATTTTACAGGAAAATCTTTTTCAAATAAATTTTTTTTTTTTTTTGAAACTTTGTCTAAGAAATAATAATGCTATTCCCCCCTCAATCCATTCTGCTGAATTTTTTTTTAATTTCTTTGGAATGATATTTTGCTATGGTTCAAAGAAGAAAATTATCCTCTCTATACAACATCAGGTTAGCTTTGTATACTGATAGGTCTTTGTTCTCCCTGAGACAGTGTTAGAAATAACTTTTCATTTGTCACATTTTAGCAGATTTTTTTTTTTATTATTATTTGATGCCTAGATTTCTAATCTTAGGTGTCTAAAGTATTGGATCCTATGAAATTATTTCTTCCCATACTCATTGTACTGGAAACTCATAATTGCCTTGAAGGCGGAATTTAATTTTGAAGCATATAATATTTTTTGATGATTTACAGGCTCTTTTAAATTTACTCTTATCAATGTGCTTTATTTTTATTTCCTAAATATATTTTTAAATATTCTGAAATATGTATATATATATATGTATGTATGTGTATATATATATATATATATATATATATATATATATATATATATATATATATGTGTATATTAGATTGTTCATTTTAACGCTTAGAAACGCTTGACTAGATGTCATCATGATGCCTCAATTAAAATTCTTACTTCTAACACTGCTCTAATGGCACTTCCTTTTTAGAGCTAGCTTGATGTGATCTCTATTTATTTGAGAATTACTTTTAGAGGCTATCGTCATTCCAGACTAAGCTATTCTAGTACATTCCGGTTACTCAATGACAATGCTTTTTGAGTTAGTGATTTTCAGCATTCAAAATTAAGATATGTTTATAAAAATTGCAGTATTGTAGTTAAAAGACTTGGGTTGCTATCAGCAAAAAATGATAAATACCATTGTACAAGAAAGTTATAACTGAATGTCTTCTTATTGTAAGTTTTGAATCATTTTTGTTTTTTTTTAATTTTAAATATGAGTATTTAAGTTAGTTCAGTTGATGCCAAAATATTTTAAACTAATTTATTTATCTGCTTATAAATTTCATATGCTCAAAGGTGCAACAAAATGGAGTTCTAGAGAATCCAAGCCCTCAGACTCCTTGGTTTCAAAATTATTACCAATACTAATATGGTAGTTTTTATACATGTATAGGGCAGTTATGACCAACTCCCAGAAGGTCATCAATTATCTGTGCTCATGCCTATGCTGGTTCATATTAGGTAGTCTACACAGGAAAGACTTTACAAATCCGAGAACAAGCAGAAAAGAATATCCAGGGCAAGGGAGGGAATCAAGCCCTCTGCATCTGCTTTGTAAGCAAGTCCTCTCAGCCTCTAAAACCTCAACTGGTTTCTTACTCTCTTTCTAAATAAAGTGATTAATGTGTTTCATAATTCCTATAATTTTACCATTCTTTGATATATTTGCCATTATTTGTCTTAAATAATGCCAAATTATAATGTTCTGTACATAAGCTGACTAGCTCAGAAAGAAATTTTTTTACAGTTAACCCTCTCGCTGCGCATCCCGCGATTTCCACGGGCAACGTAGAAGTAGCAAAATTTGCGCAACCCGCGATTACCGCGGGGATGTGTTTTTGCCGTCTATTTAAGTGTGCAACCCGCACTTTCCCCGTTCATGGTTTCATTTCCGCTTTTCTGTAATGTTTAATTGTTTATTTAGATGTCGACTAACATATGGCGTTAGTTGTCCACGTTTCTGCGAAATATAAAAAGAATTTTTTTTAGCATTTTGCGCGCGCTTTTCAGAGCTGAAAGAAAAAAATACGCAATTTTTGAACCTATTTTGATAAAAAAAATACGCAGCAAGAGGGTTAATGCTCGATACAGCGACCATCTCCGTTCTACAGAAAAAGGGTCTTTCTAATGAGTGGTCGCTATAAGAGGTAGAATTTTAAAAAAAAAAATGCAACATGCATGTTCAGTACTTTCATTAAAATTGATATTTCAAGGATTTTAGCTAAGTATTCAAATGATTATTATTTTTTCATTGGAATGAAGAAATATATTAGTGCAAAACATTATGTGACAACATATTAAACCACTTTCAAATTATGAAATTTAGGGGGGAAAATATTGCACTTACAAATCATTGATTTTATAAAGAAAAAAATAGAAAGAGTTGTCTGCCTCTTTGCAAAATATAATTCTCCATTTCAGTTATGAAGAATATATTGTGTCCAGTATTTTTTTTTTTTTTTTTTTGCCTTGCAGAAAAACATTTTAAATTACTAATGAGGATTAGAAAAATTTTTGACACTAGGAGCTACCGTTACAACCTCATTCAACCCCCTTCTTCATCTAAAGATGATAAATTAATTCCTTCCCTTCCCCTGTCAAAGTAGCATTGCACACTCCATAGACTTGGTCCGTAAACAATAATAAAGGTCACTTCACACAAGTTTAAAATGTACAGACATGTTCTGTTTTGAAAAAAAGATGAAAATAGCGGTCCGCTGAATTTAGTCGTTATACTGGATTGGACGGTACAAAAGGGTCGTTATACCAAGAGCCAATTAACATAGTATATAGGGATAAAGTTAAGGGTTTTCAAACAGTGCGCTATATATTGGGATGGTCTTTATAACCAGTAGTCATTGTGACGAGCACTGACTGTATTATCTTTTGGAGAATACTACATGCATGCACCATCATCATTCTGATTTTTTTCAGATATTGATGGATTCAGCTCGTAAAAACGTTTCTCGGTGGTACTATAATTTTCTGTATATTATTTGCAGCGGCATATAATCCACTCTAAAGAGAAAAACTCTTAATTATCTTTTGTGTATATAATCAGTTTAAAATATAAGGGGATAATTTGTAATCATTTTAAAAACATAACAGAAAAGTGTTTTTGTTGATAGGAAAAAGTGTTAGTCTTTTTAAGAATACATTGAATAGCAAATTATTACATGACATTGGCTTTTCATTATATGTCAAAGGGAACAAAATCCGGGCATTGTTAATGGCACTGCATTATAAATTTTTAGATGGATAATGTTTATTTAATAGATAACATGCAGAAAATTGTAGTATTTCCCCTAATACTCTTCACAATAATATACTAGTTATTGAATATGTCCTGAAATGAATATTTACATTTCTGCAGCAATTAAGAATTTTGGGGAAATAGCCAACAAAATACTCAAATCCTTCTGAAAAAATAATGTTGGTGAATGATTTTACTGAATAGAGTGAAGGAAATGTCAGAGCTGTTAAGTTGTAAGAAATTTCTTGTGATATTGAAATATGTATTTGATGCTCATTTTCTTTTGTGTGAATGTATTGAAATTTTTGATGTAATTACATTCATCTAGTCAAATAATATTAAATTAAGTGCTATAATGAAATTATTGACTGTGCTGATTGATTTTTTTAATGTAAAACACATTATTCCAAATTTTAAAGGTATAAACAAATTTCTATAGTTTTAATTATGAATCATTTTCCCACCGCTGCTTTATTTTTAGTGAAAGATCTTAGAAAAGCATAACATGTGCAAAAGCTGGCTGCCATCTCTTATTAAGTTCTGATAATGATGTTCAAGTCAGGCTGAAATATTAATCATAAAGTTTAGTTATCAGTGCATTGCATGTTGAAAATGATTTATTGATGACAGAATTAAAATTTTATTTGAGGTTGTCTATAAATGATGTCACACTTTTTTTCATCATATTTGGTCCCCCTATCCCACTTAGTTACAATTCACCTTACTCCTCCACAGGCCCCTCATTTTGAATTTTTTCCAGTTGTAGGGGGTTATACTCAATGTAAACTGTACCAAAAAACCAACTCGGATTTCTGAAAACTCAGATTATCAGAAAAATACTTAGCTATTAAAATTTTATGGGGGAGCCTTCACTTGTTAAAGCTATAGGCATATTGGACTGCTCTGAATAATTTTAATACTATTAATATTTTTTACTGTAAATTATGACCATCAAATTGCACCTCTTGTCTGTGGGTGCTACGTTTTTGATATAGTACTGGGACATCTGCTGCACTATGAAATATCACCATTTTTTAACATTCTAGTTTTTAAAGTATGGTCTTTAAAAATGACAGCTATGTCAATATGAATTTTGATTTATGTATTGCTGAAATCAGTTCAATAAGAAGTACTGTATAACAGCTTAAATGTACCCTAATATGTCATTTTGTCCGTGAGTTGCCTGTCATAAGGGGGGGGGGGGTAAGAAAGATTTCTCTTGCAATGATATAGACCTGCCAAAATATTTAAAATTTTCTTTTTGCCCTCCATCTTCATGCTCAGCCCTTTTCACTTTAAGTAAAAATGCTTAAATAGCTGAGTGAATTAAGTGCTGCTTGGTAATTTCAGAAATTTCTCCTTTAACTGCCAAACAGCTCTATAGATGAAAATCAATAAATCAGCTGTACAGAGGCCTTGTGTTTGAAAAAAAAAAAAAAAAACATATGCTTTGACGCAATTCTTTATCTGTGAACCTTTTCCCACACAACCTTCTTATTGTTGTGTTATGGCCAGTTTTCTTGAGAATGCATATGTTCCTGTCAACAAGCAGTTTTCAGAAAAATCAAAACTAAACTTCCACATCAAGATAATTTTCCTTCTTATATTTATCAGTATAGATTGTGATGGCATGAAATTGATATTCAGGGAAATACTTTAACATATTTATTTTATATTTCCATCACTTTTATATTTTTAATTGTAAATAAGATGTAGAAACAAAAAAACTTCAAAATTGAACTTTCATTTTTTTATCTATCTCTAGGCATGGAATGATCTGTCAATGGTCGTGGTCAATCATCAAAGATCTGTAAATGGTTAATTAATCTTGGTGTTACTATAAATATTCTTTCAATAATTAAGTCTAAAAGTTTGAAATTTTGCTTACTTTTCACTTCATTTCGAAAGGTTTTTTTTTTTTTTATTTTTAGGTTGAAATTCATGTGTAAGTACTACCATGCCTTTTAAACTTAGCTTTATAATTGTTTAGATTATAATAGTTAAAAAATTAATGTTTTTTATTTTGTAGTTTTAAAATTATAAGAAATTTTAGCATTTTTTGTGCTTGCTCAATTAAAAGTATGATTTAATTCAATTTCTCAGTAAAAACTTTTCTTTTTCTCATGTGTAATCTTAAGCTTTATTTTCCAGCTTTATAGCTGATTATACTTGTCGCTTTCTCATTTTTTATATTGCTTACACTATGTAATATATTATGGAGTCGGAGTATTTATTGGCCTGGAACCTTGAAGAAATAACTGGTACTCCTTACCTTTTAATTTTCATAAATTCTTCTTAAAAGTAACTTTCTGTAGTTATGTCTGTGATTTCACTCATATCACACACACAAAGAGTAATTTATCTAACTGTAGATAAACGAGTAAGCTACTAATGCTGTTTGTATGCTCATGCAATTTGATATGTGTGATTGTAATTACCAGAAAGTAAAACAGATTAATTATCATGAACTGTTTCTTCTCATATTTATAGAAATTATCACTAAAGATATTAAACTAAGGGAAAATGCATACTTTTCATTTTCTAAAGATAATTTAATTTTTAGTTTGAATTGACGGAAAAATTCTTTTCTTCTCATGCAATAAATAAAAAAGTTTCTATGCACTAGAAATGAAGCAAAGCTTGATTTTATGCATTCTTTTGAGAAGGGCACTATCAATGAGCCCTTCTTAAATGTATTTTCATTACCACATAATATTTTTTTCTTTAAGTCATGCTTAATGGGATATTTTTAGATTTTCCTATCTAAAATATTTGATGTAACTGATAACATTTTGTATTTCTTTTTTCTTTTACATTTGCTACCATTCAATTTAATTTTAGGAATAATTTGCTCAAGTCACCAAGTTCACAATTATGTGTAAGTTTTGACTTTCTGAAGTCACTGCAAATTTTTATTAATTCAACTGTATATAGTCATGTTTTTATTTAAGATTTTGTTTACTGGAATGTATGGTACCTTTTTACTATGACTTGATTTCTTTTTTAATTAAAATATAATTATTTTTAAATGGTCAATTTATATTTATTGCTAATTTTTATTGAATAAAGAATCTATCTTTTTTGCTTTTATTTTGACGATCTAATCATCTGGTAATCATCACTTCATTATTCTTAGTTGTGCGTTGTTGATTCAGAACTTTATTGTAAATAATAAATAGTAGTGTACAATTACCTCTTCAAAAACAATTGAATCTTGAAATTGACTTCAGCTAAGGAATAAATATCTCTAATTAGTTTCTTTTGTACATAGTATTTTTTTAATGATTCTTTAATTATTCAAAATTTTATCTTGGTTTATGAAAACTTATTTATTTATGCAAAAGACTCTTCATATGGTGCTACTTTATACTACCTTTAACAAGTACAAAACACCCAGTTGATTTTTTTTTTCGCACAAACATTTGTAATTTCTGTTATTTACAGTATAACCTTGATATCTTTAACCTCTGTTCTCAAAATTAGTGTCATCTGAAAGTCTGTTTTGAAAAAATTGGTAATCATAGTTTTTCCACAGAAGTGAATTTTGTTTTATATGTTATTTTGAAAATTATTGGCAGTAGAACCAGTTTGATAGACACCTGTATGCTCTTTATTCTTTTTTTTTTTTGAAAAGTAATACTAGATGATCCTAATAAAAAAGTAGTGCAGATTGTAAGAAAGAAGATGCAATGATGTCTCTTGGTTTTTTGCATCACAAGCATTTCTTCTGTTTTTCATCGCATACACTTTTATGACCTTGCGTCTTTTTTTGTTTAATAGCTGACCAGCTTTGTTTCAAAAAATGTACATCATTCCACTTCTTCAAATGTTGTTAACTGGCCGGTGAAATGTATTATTAATTAAAGATAAAATTGAAATTTGGAAGTATGTAGATGAAAACAAACAAAAGTAGCCAACTAAAAGTTGCTGCTTATGTTAAAATCTCTTCCAACACACTTTTCATAGTAATCAAAATTATGCAATAATTAAATTAAGAAAAAAACCTTGATAAGCAACGTTTCAAAGTAGCTAATTCATTCAGAATAATAGCTTACTAATTCATACAAATGCAAATGTGATAACCAACAACAGGCTCTGGGTCCAGCTAGGTTGGCCTTGTTAATATTTCCAGTCATTCATTGTGTAGAATTTATTTCATTCGTTGTATGTATTTGTATGTAGATGTAAGATAGATTGCTGTAAGTTTTTTTAAACATTTATAACTTCAATACGCTTACATCTCAAACTTTTTCTGTTTCCAAAATGCTTGAGACATTGAGGTTGTACTGTATTTGTTGGTTTATCCTCTCCATTTTTATGGAAACATTTTCTAGTCATGCATATTGTTTTTAATTGAAAGTATCTTAATTAGATTTTGCTAATTAAGTTCCTTGTAAGCTTTATTTACCAATATCTAAAGTAGAAGTTTTGTGAGTAGTCATGACAATCAATGTTGAGCTCAAAACTCAACATTTGAAGTAGTGAAAGCTTAATCCAGTATGTAAAAAACTACACATTGTAATACACTTCTGAAAAAGTGCTCTCAGTTGCTCTGTTTTTAGTTTGTCATATGTTTAATGTGCGATTTTTGCCAGTGTTTGAAACCTTTTTGTCTTCCATGATATGCATTTGAAGTAATGTTCTTGTATCTGATTTTTTTAAAGTTTCTGTATTATAACAAAACAATTTTATAAAGAATGATACACCTAGTTGCTTACCCAAGTTCTAATAAATCATTATGTGTTGTAACAAAAAGAAAAACATCATTTTGTGTATAATTTTGCATTCTTGTTCAATAAAGTTTTAGATGATAAACATATTTTTGTTTTTCTTCTACAATTTTGATGTGCAAATTGTCGAATAATAATGAATTATTTCATTTTTTTAACTTCACAGTGACAACTGGCTATTGAGTTCATCACCATTAGTATCCACATTTGTAATTGAAGTTTTAAATAGCATACTGAGTTTTTTTTTTTTTTTTAACTTTTGGGAATGAAAACCATTTTATTAGTATTATGCTTCATTCTGTACAGTTTCTATGTTTTTTTTTTGGCGGGGGGGGGGGAGTGGTTCTTTGCTAGCAAATTTTATTTTAAATATTTGTTAGCTACTTTTGCTAGCATTTTTTTACATGCCTGTATCAATTAAGCGGAGGCGGAGGGAGGGGGCTCAAATGTTTTGGTTAAGCATTTTTTTCTCTTGCAAACATTCACATTTCTAACAATCTCATTGAAGAAAATTTCTTCTTTGAGCAATTTTCTATTTCGTTTGTATCATTCAAACATAAATGTATATAACATGGATAAGGGCGATTGTCCAAAAACCTGACATTTTTCTATCAAAAATTCTATAAAAATAAAAACTCTCAAAGAAATCTAAAAAGAAATAAAACTTACTCTTTGTTAGTATATATTATTAAGAGAAAAATAGAGGGAACTCACTTTAAATATACTATACCCCCCAAAGGGTGGAGGGTCCAAATTTTTCATAGCAGGAGAGTGGCAAGAAGCACCGGAAGAGTAACAAAATGATTTTCATCATTGGTTATCCAAAATTTTACAACAATAATTAAATAACTGTAGCCTGAATCAAAAAGTATGTACTTTGCTTGACAAAACGAAATCTATTTAAAACCTCCTTTAACGGATACCCCAAAAGCGGAGGCATTTCTTTGAATCCCAGTCCCTTTATATAGGTTGTTCCAGTGGTCGGAAGTAGCGCGCTACAAGTAGCGAAACTACTGTAGTAGCTACATTTTTTAGTAGTTTGTAGTGTAGCGCACTACTTTTAAAAAAAAGTAGAGTAGCGAGTAGCGCGATACAAAAAAATAGTAGTTTGTAGCGATTTCTAGAAACTACTTTAAATTAAATAAATAAATGAAAAAAAAAAGAGAACGAAGGAAAAAAACAAGGTGGTTCTTGTGGCGAATATTCGTAAAAATTATAAAAATATCTAAAAAGGACAAATTTTAGCAAAAAAAAAGGAACAAAAAGGAAAAGTAACAAATAAGTTCAAAGACAATTCCTATTTCTATTCCATATTCGAATGAGGTAATTTTTTAATCTAAACCACTTTTCGAATTTTTTCGGTCGATCCTCAAACGGTGTATTCTTTTTATTTATTTATTTTTTAAAAAGTAGCGAAGTAGCAACTACATTTCAAAAGTAGTGTAGCTCGCTACATTTCAAAAAAAGTAGTTGTAGCTGTAGTTAACTACATTTATAAGAAATTAGTTGTAGTTGTAGTTCGCTACAAAAAATATGTAGTTTTTCCAACCACTGGGTTGTTCCATATTTTTCACTCACACAACACATACATTTAAACAACCGTGAAAAGTCCGCGGATAATCCAAACCGCGGCGAATAATCCGACCGCTGATAATCGAGAGTTTTCTCTACTCAGACCAGCGGTCGGCAATCCGTCTATCGCGATCGATCGGTCGATCTCGAGTCCATTTTGAGTCGATTGCGGACATATTTTGAACCTTGCTTTATGTTTGAGTAGAATTGATAAACATCATCTACTGGAACATATATTAACGTCTAAATCAAAAGTTATTTGAGACATTTCCAAGCTGTTTAATAGGGACTGTGTTATCAATGAAAATGTAACAACAAACAATGTTCTTGTATTTGAAAATATTTTCATGTAGGCTAGCATTACTTTAGCAATTTAAAGCAACCATTTAATAAACATCTAATTCTTTTGATAAGAGTTACTCTTAAAACTGTGCCTCTGAAATAAGAGGCACATTTTGAATTTTTGTGTCTGTGAAAATTAAGAGGCACATTTAAAATGAAAGGCACCGTTTGTGCCTCTGAAATTAAAACGCATAATCCGTGCCTTTGATTTTAGATTTTAGTGCCTTATATTCAAAAACGTTTGCGCCTCTGATTTTAGATTTCAGTGCCTTATATTTGAAAACGTCTGTGCCCCTGATTTTGGATTTCAGTGCCTTACATTTAGAAGGATTTGTGCCTTTTATAGGTTTATAATAATAATAATGGTTTATTAGGGGAATTTCAACGTCAGTTTATAGTAACTTCTTAATTTTTTAACCCAGTGCTTGCATGTTTTAAACTTTTTTTTAGGTCTTAATTTTTCATGACACATTAATTAGATATATCAAAACAAATGTTTCCCAAAGAATATAAAAATCTTGTGCATAATACTTTATTTCAAACATTTTCTGATTTGATTGTTTTATAAGCTCTTAATTTTCACTAATCTTGTCAGCAGAACCGAAAGTTGGACAAGATAAGAGAAAAACTGCTATTAAGCTTCAGTTTTTGCCATTGTACGATATAGCAAAAATAAGTACTTCATAACAAATTGTCAGTTTGATCCTGAAACAAAGGTAGGGGAGCATTAAAAGACAAACTTTATGTTGCTTTCTTTATTATTGTGATGCTTTTTAAAAAATCTATTTTTCAAAACAAATGCTGTCTGAAGTGAGAATCTCAAACAAATGTTATAAAAATTATTAAGTTAATTTTCTTTTCTTTTAATTGATGTTTAATAAGATTAAAAAATGCATTTTGTGTAGCAACTTGAAAAAAAAATGGTAAGAATCACATGACTAAAATAAAAAAAAAATCATATTCAAAAAGAACTCACCTGTACCCATACTAGACTTTCATTACTTATGAAGCCATGAAAATGAATTTTTAAAAAGCGAGAACTATCTCTCAAATGTGATTTTTGCAATTAAGGTGACATAATTTCTCGAACAAATTCCTGCAGTGGTTTGTAAAATTGATAAAATAGTCAACAAGTTTTAATGAAATTTGACAAACTAAACTCTGTTTAGTTTCTTCATTACTAATCTATTTTACTTATTCATGTTCTGAAAAATGTTTCAAAATGTTACGTTGAGCACACATTAAATAGTCGTTACCAAGTTTCAAAGCTAGTAATTTTGCATTTTTAATTAAAAAAAAAATATGTACAAGGTATATAAAATGAAAATAAAAATGGTACATGACTGCATCTATTCATTTTTAATTAAAAGGTAACTTTTTGAAATACAATTTTCAGAATAGGAACTAAACAAGTTATTTCAACAACTATTATCAATTATAATATATTAATTGCTTTAATATAAACTTTATTAAATGTAATGAATGGAAATGATGTAAAATATAGAGCGATTTCAATCTTTTACGCAAAACAGTATCTTTTTAGGGAAAGCAAACACTTAATGTTTTACAATGCTGAAGTTTCAAATGTATTATAGACTCAGCAAAAAAATTAGTTATTAAGTACAGGATAATAACCGATCATTCCATGCAATCTCGACAAAAATTGTAAGATTTCTTTAATTCACATCTAAACACATTTTAGAATTATGTTCCAATTTAAAATCATCATAACAGTTTTTTATAACTACAAATGTGTCATAAAGATCCACAGAATGATTTTAATTGATCACTTAATGCTCGTTCTGCCAAAGAAAAATTATTAGACAAATTTCACTTGCAAAAAAATCTCATTAAATTATAACAAGTTCAATAAATTTAAAGTCAACTGAATCTTGTGAAAAGTATTTTACCGTAATAAAGGCCACATAAAAATTGATTAAGTCAAAATTTAATAAATTTATTAAATAAATGCTGCGATTCAGAAAATTAGTGAATTTAAACTTTAATACACAGAGGCAAAGTTTGTTTTATAATTCTTCAGTTTTGAATCTGAAGTTACTACAAGAATAGTCATTTTTTTGCTCAGTTATATTTTTGCATTAAAGAAAAAATCCTACTATATTTTAACAAGTTTAACAAATTTGTATTCAACTGAATCTTGTGAGAATTTGCTGAATCATAACTTATTTTTTTCAACAATTCTACTGTATTTTAAAAGCAGTAATAAATTTAAAGTCAATTGAATCTTGTGAGACTATATTTCACTATAATAAAGCGCATGCAGCAAAAAAATAATTACTTCTGTTGTTAATCGAGTGTTTTGCCGAAACAATAAACAGTATCAAATATCTAGCATATTAAATTATTATGGCAATTAGACTAAAATTAAAATTAAAAGAACGTTGATGATAGAAGTGAACTGGACGAACTATTTTACATACCTGTTGTAGCACAAAAAGTCACCATAAAACACAAAAAAGGTCAGCAAAAGAGAATGTAGATTTAAAAAAAATACACTAACACACTCTTTTGCTGCCCATTTTGTTATCGATGTTTCCATAGGAAGCAGTGTTTCTTTCAGGCCTCTCTCCGGGGGCGGGGGCACTGCCCTCTCGGAGAAAGTCAACTGCCCCCCAGGAGAAAAACTCAGTTTGCACTAACATGCAAAAACAAATTACAGTAAAAATAATAAAAATAAGCAAGTAAATATTTAACAAAGTATTAACGAAAATTTTAAAACATACATCATGGAGTAGGGGTGGGGGGGGGGCATCAAAGGTGGCCTTCAATTGCAATCTAAAATATCAATTTTGGAAAATTACCGGGGGGAGAGGGATTTGAAGCATTGAAGTCATTAAAAATCGCCTACAGTTTTTTTTTTCTTTTTTTTTCGGGAGGGGTGGGGGGGGGGGTGACTTACAGGGAGAGTGCTGAGCTGCATCAATTTTCATAAAAGATAGTCAAGGAATGCGTTTTTAGAACATGAATTTTTAAAATTCCTGAGAAATTATTCGTAAACTCCATCCGTTTACACAACGTCGTCAAAGATACGACTTGAAATTGCCTAGTTATGACTTCAATTTCGAAAATGTTTTAGAGGAGAGTATCAAATCGCATTCTTTTTCCCCTACTGTTACCAAAGATTATCGATAATTGCATCTTCATAACTAAAATTGCAAAGCTTTCGGATGGGGGGGGGGGGGGTAGGGCATCCGAACCCAATTCTTGTCTATTTTTTCTCAAACATGGCTTGTCTTATAATTGCATTTTCTGGTATTTTAATTTCAGAAAATTCTGGGAGGACAGTCTGTGGACCCGTTCCCTTCCATTAACGTCCAAAGTTGATTTACTATTGGGCTTTCAGGAGTTAAATTTCGAAAATTTTAAGAGGGAAAATCCGAAACCCACCCTTTTCTCTAATGACATCAAAATGCACCAAAACTGCCTTTCAAGATTTCAATTTAAAAAACTGTTCCACGGTAGAGTACCTCCGCCCCTCTTAAATATCATCAAAAGTGACCTACAATTGCGTATCGAGAGCTTAAGTTTCGAAGATAGTGTTTTGAACTGCATCTCTTGCATAACTTAATAAAAGATCGTCTATATATTTGCGCATTTAGCGCTTCAATTTGAAAATTTTCCTGGAAGAGAGCCTCCAAATTCCCCTGAAGGTTGTTAAATTTCGTAAAAAAATTCGTTTAGGACTTAAATTTCGAAAAACTGCGAGGAAAAAATCCTTTTACACCTTTATCCTTTTGTGCTTTGTATGTATCAGAGGCACCTTACGCTTTGTGCCTCTGATATGCAATTAATATACATTGAAGTGACAAAAGTCATGGGATACCTCTTAATATCGTGTCGGCCCTCCTTTTGCCCGGCGAAGTGCAACAACTCGACGTGGCATGGACTCAACAAGTCGTTGGAAGTCTTCTGCAGGAATATTGAGCCATGCTGTCTCGATAGACGTCCATAATTGTGAAAGCGTTGATGGGGCAGGATTTTGGGCACGAACAGACCTCTCGATGGTGTCCCATAAATGCTCAATGGGATTCATGTCGGGAGATCTAGGTGGCCAAATCATTCGTTGGAATTGTCCAGAATTTTCTTCAAACCAATTGCGAACAGTTGTGGCCCGGTGACATGGCGCATTGTCATCCATAAAAATCCCATCGTTGTTTGGGTACATGAAGTCCATGAATGGCTGCAAGTGATCTCCAAGTAGCTGCACATAAGCATTTCCAGTCAATGTTCGGTCCAGTCGCACTAGAGGACCAAGTCCATGCCATGAAAAAACAGCCCACACCATTACGGAGCCACCACCAGCTTGAACAGTGCCTTGCTGACAGTTTGGGTCCATGGCTTCGTGGGGTCTGCGCCACACTCGAACCCTACCATCGGCTCTTACCAGCTGAAATCGTGACTCATCGGACCAGGCCACGGTTTTCCATTCATCTAGGGACCAACCGATATGCTCACGTGCCCACGAGAGTCGCTGCAAGCGATGTCGTTCTGTCAGTAAAGGCACTCGAGTCGGTCTTCTGCTGGAATAGCCCAAGAAATCCAAATTTCTCCGCACAGTTCTAGCAGACACGTCCATTGTACGTCCCACATTGATTTCTACGGTGATTTGACTCAGTGTTGCTTGTCTGTTAGAATTTACGACTCTTTGCAGACGTCGCCGGTCTCGATCTTTAAGTGCAGGCGGTCGACCACTGCGCTGTCCATGGTGGGATGTTATGCCTGAAATTTCATACTCTCGGCACACTCTTGACACAGTGGATCTGGGAATGTTGAATTCTCTAACGATTTCCGAAATGCCATGACCCATGCGTCTAGCTCCAACTAACATTCCGCGTTCAAAGTCTGTTAATTCACGTCGTGCGGTCATCATCACGTTAAAACCTCTTCACATGAATAACTTGAACAGAAATGAAAGCTCTGTAAAAGCACTGCGCATTTATACCTGTTCTATGCGATGCTACTGCCATCTGAAAATTTGCATATTGCTATCCCATGACTTTTGTCACTTCAGTGTAAAGCACAATTCTCTTGTGCCTTTACATGTAAGCTGCACACTTTTAAGAGTGTAACCTACAATGTGAAGTCAGCACAGTATCAATTTAACATTGTATGCAACAACATCTGCAATGTAAAAAATGAATGTTTCTTTTGCAGTACAATACAGCTAATTTTATAATAATAAATTGTAAAAATTTCCAATTTTACAGTACTAAACTGTAAAATTGCTAACTTTGCAGTACTAAACTGTAAAATTGCGAATTTTACAGTAAGCTGTAAAATTGCTAATTTCAGTTTATTACCCTGCATTTTACAGTTTTAAACTGGAACTCTGCTGCTAGTATTATACTGTTGTTTTTACTGTATAATACAGATAAATTTCCCTGCAATAAACTAAAATTAGTAACTTTACAGTAAGAAAGTGTAAAATTCAAGTTTTACAGTTTTTTGCTGTGCATTTTACTGTTTTAAATTGGAACCTCGGCTCAGTGGCGTAGCTAGGGGGGGGGGGGCGGTCCGCTCCGGGCGGCACTTTTAAGAGGGCGCCAAAATGAGAAGGACGCCGGCAGAGGCGTAGCAAGGGGTGGGCGAATCGGGCGACCGCCCAGGGCCTCGCGCTTACCGAGGCCTCGCATTTCCACTTCGCCCCAAACTTTTCTCTATTCGAGCTTTGTTCCGAGACAAAATTTTACAAAGTATTCCCGAATCATACAGTTGAAAACACTATTCGCTTCGAACTTCTATCCGATCCAAGTTTTTCCGAACTTTCGGCGTGCTCTCTTGTTCATTGTCACAGTTTTGTCTGAATCTTTATTTGCATTCGATGAAAGAACATCTGGAGCCCCCCAACCTGGCCAGGGGAACAATGTTTCATTATTTTTTTATTTTTTTTAAAGGAAGGCGATGCCATAGATGCATAGGATCCCCAAAACAGAGTAAAATCGAAAACACGGATACATTGGTTTTAGAAATTATAAACTGTAGCTTAACAAAAGCATTTTTTTACACTCAGAACCTGATTTAAAAAAGGCCCGGGAGGTGTGGTCTACAAAGCCTGATTACTGACCAGGCCCCCTGCTTTTTAGGGGCCCCCAAATAGTTAAATTTGATTTAGCCAATATCTAAAATCGTGAGGTTGAATAGATGAAAACCCAGAAGCAAAAGCGTTGAGTCGAGAGGGTGTGGGGGGTAAGCCCCCCCCCCACCCATCCCTCATTTTGTTGGACACTTATTCTTTTAAACATGAAGTTTTCCGAAATCAACACGAAAGGCATAGCCAGAAGATCATTTATAGTTATTTTCATTTATTTCATCTTGGTAGAATTCCCACACGTTTGGGGTGAGTGGAGGGAGGAATGCAGATCCTTTGTCAAAAATTTTAATTGTTTGACACCTGAATAATTTCCAATATTATGACGAAAATCGTCAAAAAGAATGCTTCGTTTATGTTACCCACAGCCAGACTTACCGTCTGGAAGAGTGTTTTGCTCAAAAGAGCCCTTAAGATTGCCAATAATGTTGAATGCAAGGCCTCTAGGGGATGTTTTTCTCCTCGCTGTGCCGGATTTTATCTTTACCTTCTCCATGCTTGTTGCGTTACTACAATAAAAATTCTAGAAGTGCCAGGGTTTGTACGCTCCACCAAAACTCCTTCCTTAAATTTTTTTTCGTTGAAGGGCCCTTCAAACTCATGCATATTGGAACTAAATAATTCAAAACTCCTTCTTTTATTTATTTAAGAGTATATTTTCTTCCTCTGTGATAGTTGTTCTAGATAAATCAATTTTCTAACTATTGTAATGAAAAAAATAATATTTTCAACTTTACACAATCTTAGTAAAGCAGTGATTTACCACCAAAAAGTTTGCACTGAAATTCAGGAAACAGATCTACATTATCTCAACAGAACTACTGCCATTGGATGAAATAGAGGCTTTTAAGAATCAATTAAAAGCCTTTGTTATGGTTATATTTAGCTTAAAATTCCTGGTTCAAAAAAAGTAGCCGATTAGATCTAGCATTTGAAAGCTACAAGCAAATTATAGTATTTGGCTTCCTTCTTGAACTTCTTTCTAGTCGAGAAATGTGTATTTGAACATCTGTTGGAAGAATATTTTCTTTATCTTTTTAATGTCCTCATCTTTCCAAATAATAAGTCTGATAGCTCATTTGTTTGGACCAAGAAGTTCTAAGTTTCCTTCTCAAGATGTTTCACTCTAACCCACGCCTAGTAGGGTGTTCTTTTTTTTGGAAATTCAAAAATTCAAGTTGATAAAAAGTTGGCACTCTATTTATTATTACTAAAAGAAATATTTTGAAATTGAAAAATATTGAGGTCTACCGGGACTACCTTGAAGTTTCAAGTTTTTTAGTAAAAACAATGATTCTTTTAAAAAATATATAAATTATTGTAAAGCAAAATAATTATTTGAGTGGAAAAATGGACCAATCTCGCTATTTCAAAGCGCTGTACTGCAATGTTTGTACTATTAATACAATAATAAAAATTATTCTGCAGGGTGGGTAAATATTCTAAAAATGACTGACTAGCAAAAATTTGAGGTTTTTTATAACTATTTCTGGAAACCTAAATGTTAAATTTTAGCTCCAATGCATTTTCTATTGATAGATTACTCTTTAAGTAGTCAATTTTTGCACTTAAATAATTATTTTTGCATTACACATAATTTAAACTTTTAAGAAAATCATTGTTTTTACTAAAAAACTTGAAACTTCAAGGTAATCCCAGCAGACCAAACATTTTTCAATTTCAAAATATATTGTTTTTTGGTAACTATGTGAATATAGTGACAACATTTTATCAACTTAAAATTTTGAATTTCCAAAAAAAAAAAAAAAATCATGATACGTCCTAATGCACAGCCGATCTTTTACAGCGTAATATCAATAAAATTCAGAATGAATAAGTATTTATTTGCAGTTTTATAAGTTATAAATTTACTTCATAGCTCATCAAAATATTGTGACAAAAAATAAATATCAAGCATTTCAAAGTAGTTCAATCTACCCCAAAATATATGTAAATATTTCATATTGTGTGTTTTTATCTCAAATATTTTTGAAAATGTATAATATTTTAATTTTTATGATTGACAACAAGTACGAGAAGGTTTTCTTCTTTTATTATTACTATTGTTACACAGAATAGTTTAATAGCTTGAACTGGAATCAATCTCTGAACGGGAGGGGGGAGGGGCTCGGGGCCTCGCAAAATTTATTCGCCCAGTCTTAATTTTGTTCTTGCTACGCCACTGGACGCCGGCAAACCACATCCACCACTAAAAAAATAAAAGGGGAACAACAAGAAGGGAAAAAAAAATTGAAAGTGTGTGATATCTGGACGGTATCAGAGGACCACAGACTAAAAATGAATAGACCGCGCATCTTCCGATGAAGCAGTGGATGTCAGTAGCGCTAAGATCTACAACGAAACCCTCTCTTTCTCTCTGACGCTCTGGCGCGTTAAAATTTTTGGCGATCATTTGCAAGCTGTTGGTAGGCAAATGCTTCCTTGCGCTTTTCGTTCGCTCCATCATTCCGATCGCTTCGCGAGACATTTGTTTATTTGCTGCTTGCAAGTTCCATCTCCGAAAAACAATCCATGGCACGAAATAGAAAAATACAATTTTCTACTTGTTTCAAATTAGGTTTCAAAAGTTTTTTTTTCTTTTTTTTGGGGAGGGGGGGGGGGAATGCACCAAGTATAGTTTCAAAAAAGCGATTTCAAGACTTCAACTTTGAAGGTTTTGAGCGATATTTAAAAAGAGCAACATTTATCAAAAATCCAGGGTGATATGCATTACTGTTTAAAAACAGGCAACATGCCGGAACTCTCCCCCCCCCCCCCACACACACAGAGGTAAAAATTCTGACGGATCTTATACCAGCATTTGTCAAAGGGTGTTTTTATTTTAACACAAGCATCTGTTTACCTTTTAATCTTCGCAAAATATACCACTTTCATTAAAATCCTTAATGAACATGTACTTCGAAAAGAAAAAAATTGCTCAAATATTAGTCCTTAAAATCTATATTTAGAATATTAATTTGTATGTAATATTCATAACGATATCCCACGAGAAAGGAACACTTCTCAAAATAGTTTTGAAATCCTCTCTCGGTTTGTAATAAATACTAAAATTGGCTAAACTTTCATCAGGTGATAGGCACTGGCCCCCATATGGGGGGGGGGAGGCGGGGGGGGGGGGCTCAAGCCCTCTTTTAGAAACTAGAGTTCTCTAGTTTTTAGTACAATTTGTTCAAAAAAAAAAAAAAAGTCATAACTTTTTTCAACCATCAATCAATAAGTAACTAAAAAGGCCAAAATTAAATAACTTTAATCTTCACTGAAACTTCTTTACAGGAACAAAATATCCTGCTAAGCTGTTGGAAAACTATCTGAGACCCCCCCCCCCCCCCGCCCGAAATTGCGAGAAATAATCTTTAAAAAAGCAGTTGCTTTACGTACGTACAAACAATTGTTAATTAGTTACACATAGTTCAGTAGAGAATGAATAAAAAGACATTATAAGTAGGGAAGGTGATTTTTTAAAAATGCAATTTTTGAGACATGCCCTTTCATTCTGCTTGTGCGGTATAAGGTCGTACCGACAGATGAATAGTGCAAAAAGGTCGAATTACGAAAAATAGAGTGTTTCACTTTTGCTGTAACTTTTTCCAGAAAGAAAGGGCAAATACTTCTAATTGAATAAAATGTTTAAATGGTAATTTAATGGCATTTGAATCAAGTCTTCACATTCCCCACAAACTATGCAAAAACATTAATTTGTTGAAATAGAACTTATTGAAGTCACAGATTTCCACTATCGGTGAGGATATGGATTTCTATGCATTCTGTGTGATCAAAGATAGCAAGCGAAAACGCTCAACTAAAATTGTTAATTTTGTTCATAAAATGTTACTCGCCAAAAAAGTGATAAAAATCTTTCTAACTCTATTTTTAACAATTAAAGCAAGAGTTTTGAAAATAACTGAGATATTATTACAGACTAAACTTACTTATGGAATGTTATTGGTTCTCCCTTGACCGATTTTTCTTTGCATCTAAATGCACAACATTTAGAAACCACACACTCTCTCTATGTATCTTTACTCTGTGATCAGGACAGAGGCTTTGTACGGGCCAAACCAAAAAATTGCCAAGAAAATACATAGGGCGCCATCGAGATACAGACGTCTTCAAGTATAGGGCTCGCAATAAATAAAGAGAAAAGGAGAAATTAAATAACAACTAAGAAATATTGGGGCGGCAACAAGGTACAGACGTCACGAAAAAAAAAAAAAAATAAATAAAAGTCAAGCAAAGCTACAGAGTGGCATTGGGGCATGGACTTTGTAAGAAAAAGAAGGAAACAATAAAATAAAAACCACGCAGAGTTTGAGCGGCATTGAAGCACAATCTTTGCAAAAAAAAAAAAAAAGCAAAATTGGGGCGCGATTGAGACAATAATTTTAAGGGGGGAGAAAAGTAAAAACAAGGTTAAAAAAAATGCAGATGCTGCTTGTATGCAGATGCTGTCTCCACCGTTGTTTCGATTTCCTATTGCTGTTATTTGGTGGGAATTTTTAATTTACTTTTTGTAAATAAAGTAAGTAGGAGAATGTGAGGCAAAGTGAAATAGTTAAGATAGCGTACCTATTTCAAAATGAACGCATCGGAAATTTGTTCCAAAAATTATTGTACATAAAGATTGAATAATGTATTTTGTATGACAACTTGCATTGAAATATTATTTTTCATTTTTGGCAGTTATTTTGCATCTTAAAAAAAAAAAAAAGATGGAAATTTTCCACCTTAAAAAACCATGGGGCAAAGTGAAAAATGCAATATTTTTACTATGAAAGATTTTCTATTTTATGATTAACAGTAATTTTCATCAAATGGACGTGTAAACAAACGAATAAATGACTTATACTACTTATTTTGCGATTCCACACCACAAAATGTGTAAGAACCATAAGTACTGGTTCTGACTTGGATAAAAAATATTTAAATTATAAACTTTTTGTTTAATTTTATTTAATGCTCACTAATTAAAAGATGTGCGATATAACTTTAATATTGTAACGAGTCCGTAGCACCTTCAACTTTCTTCAAATGAGCATTCCAATCTTGAGGAAGTAACTATAAATTTATTTACAAGTATTTACACTATTTACAATATGAGCAGGAAACAATTGCTAAACATCCAGCAATTAGGTAGCAAAACAGTACACTGTACTCTCAACAGTAACTCAGCACCACGTATCAAACGTGAACAGTAATTAAGCAATTACAAAAGCAAAACACCATTCGCCAAGCGAACGAAAACGAGTCACCAGATCAAATCTGAAAAAAACTGACTGACTAAAAACTGTGTTCAAGGCTATTTGTACACGGAAAGAAGGTTCTAGCAAAATCCGGAGCATTCTGGTCATTCATAAATTACATATTCCATTCAAGAAAACGCTAGAAATAAAAAGAAAAAAAAAAACCACGCGAAAATGTCTTCATGCTTATCAAAGTTAGGGCAAGTGTAAAAACTACAAAGTGTTACAGGGCCGGTATACTAGTGATAAAGGTGATATCTTCAGATACTTTTGCAACATGACGTCAGATAAAACCAAAACTAATGAAAATGATGCAAGGCAGTAAAAACAACAACTATTTACAAGATTTGTAACATTGCCCCCTTCCCAAGGACTCCACGTCCCGGGCAGTACAATCCCCAGAAAGGAAGCAAGGGAAAATTTACAGGTGCACACATTACATGATGACCAATCATAAACATGATAAACAATAA
The DNA here is from genome assembly GCA_038373865.1 of Uloborus plumipes. Classification (NCBI taxonomy): domain Eukaryota; kingdom Metazoa; phylum Arthropoda; class Arachnida; order Araneae; family Uloboridae; genus Uloborus; species Uloborus plumipes. Next base: position 59,787 of record JAXGGA010002773.1, on the reverse strand, counting down.
CAATGAGAACATGAAAGAAATAATAACATTGATGAAGTAATATTACAGACAATTAAAGGCAAAAGTTATTTACAAAATTTACAAACAAATTACCATGGTAGCTTTAGATTTATTTTACGAACTATGGCCATAGTATGGGGCTAGCCGATCATAATGTACAACCCTAGGTTTTGAATGTGATGACTTCTGGATCCTCACTACGACGTCGTTCAGCCGGTGAAGGACTGTGTAGGGTCCATCCCAATGCGACTGCAATTTGGGTGACAGACCTTTACGTCGGATGGGATTCCATAGCCACACCTTGTCACCTTCTTGAAAGTCATGGCCAGTGGACCTTGTGTCGTATCGGGTCTTCATTTTCTCCGTCGCGATGTTGATTCGCTCCCGTGCGAAGTGATGAACGTCCTCCAACCGGGCCTGGAGATCCTGGACGTACTCCTCAGGCGATGAAGGCGCATCTGGAGGGAGACCGAAGACGAGATCACAAGGCAGCCGAAGCTCTCGGCCGAAGAGCATCTGTGATGGGGAATATCCGGTGGTCTCGTGGACAGCACTGCGGTAGGCCAGCAGGAACAGAGGAAGTTTCTTGTCCCAATCCTGTTGATTTTTGGAGACCATAAGCGAGAGATTATTAAGGATTGTCCTGTTGAATCTCTCCACCATGCCGTCCGATTGTGGGTGTAGTGGTGTCGTTCGAGTTTTCTCAATTTTGAGGATATCACATAGGCCCTTAAACACAGCAGAGATGAAGTTTCTTCCCTGATCGGAATGGATCTGCAAAGGTGTCCCATATCTCGAGATCCAATGCTGGACTAGAGTCTCTGCTACAGTGGTAGCTTCTTGATCCGGAATGGAATATGCTTCGGGCCATTTGGTGAAATAGTCAATGGCAACGAGGATGTATTTGTTCCCATCAGTAGTTTTCGGTAGAGGACCAAGAATGTCGATCCCGATTCGTTCGAAAGGAGCTCCTACGTTGTAAAGATGTAGTTTCCCGCGGCTTCTTCTCTTCGGTCCTTTACGGGCAGCACAGGCGTCACAAGAATGACACCACTTCTCCACGTCATTCTTCGCCTTGCTCCAGAAGAAGCGCTCTCGAACCTTGTGGAGGGTTTTCAGGATACCAAAGTGTCCTCCAGTCGGACTACTGTGCAATTCCTTTAGAACGTCTGGAATTCTTGATCTGGGAATGAGTAACTGCCATTTGAATGCTTTACCATCGTCAGATTCCCATTTCCGATACAGGACGCCATTTCGCAACTGGAGAGATTTCCATAGAGCCCAGTATCTTTTCGTTGCAGGACTGTAGATAGAAACGTCTTGCCAACTAGGTCGCCGACTGTCCTTTTCCATTAACTCTATGATAGGCTTTAGGTCTGGGTCTTCAAGCTGATCTTTTCTATACTTGTCGTGCACTCCAGGGTTCAGAATCTGAAGATGATGAAGTAGCAGTAGATTAAACTTGACTGGACTAGTAGGTGATTGTTTTCGTCCTGTTACGGTTTCTGCTATTCGGGAGCATAGAAATGGTCATTCTCTCGGAAACAAGGTCTTCTTGATAAGGGCGGTCAGCATTACCCGTTTTGTGACAAGCCTATTCGCGGTGCTTAATCTCGATGTCATATTCCTGGAGCACGCTGTAGTCCACCTGGCTACCTGCGGCCCTTGGATTCTTTGAAATTCAAACGCTTCAGCCAAGTGTAAAGAGTGCCATGATCTACGTCCGGGCCAGGCAATTTACTGGCGTTGAGGTTATGAATGGATAATGTTTCTACCGCTTTAACTATGGCGAGCAAACTCTTTCTCGTGACACCCAATAATTTCGCTTTCCTGGACTTGTTGATAAGCATGTTGCTCCAGTCAGGCGATTAGACCATGTTCGTTGACCTGTCTAGTTCTGTGTAGATAACAACAGTCCTTCGCTATCTCGGTGGGCCTCGGCATCAGGTCGAGTCATGAAGGATTTTGCATGGATCTGAGGATATAAGCCAAGAGAATAGGGCGGTGATGTCAAAGCGTCCGTACTTCAGCTGTAGATTTGGCAATCCGCGCAGTCAGAGTGGGGACCAGTCAAAATTTTTGTTTTTGAGCTACTCCGTCAGCTTATGCGCATAGGTCGTGCAATGTGGGAGTAAAAACCCTGTGCACAAACTTCCTGTAGTATCGTGCAGAGCTCCCAGGAAACTGCGCACTGCTGGATGGACATTTTCGGGGGCAGCGCCAATGACTTGACTGCTAGTGATACCTTATCTGGATTCTGTTCGTTAGACCTGCGGAAGAGATGAATGTGGACCAATGGTAGTTCACCTCTTCGGCGGGAACCATATTTACTTTTGGACAGGTGCCTTAACTCAGGTTCTCGCTTTCCTTTAGCTTCTTGGCAGGCACCGTTTCCTAAGGTTAGCCAAATGTAGTCCTCAAAACTTGGGCGATCTATGATGTATGATGTCGTCCAAGTATGACAAGGACAGGATTTTCATATGAGAGTACCTCGCACGCACTGATTTCTCCATGTGTAGACCGCTCTGAACGTGGCTGGTGCATTGCAGTGAGGCCGAAGGGCATCACTTTTAACCGTGCACACAAAGCCTGTCCGGGTTGTAAACGGCCGTCTGTGTCTCTGATCTCGGTCGATCGGTGGTGTATCTCCACCTGCCAGTAGCCGCTCTTTGTTCTAGTGAATCCAGGGTCGTATAAACCTCCTTGTGTCCGGACAAGGTGTCCCGAGTGTCCATCGTGTCCGTGGAAGAGGGTAACTGTCCTTCTTGGTGATGTCATTCAGGCGTCGGTAATCAACACAAAATCTGGTTGAGCCGTCTTTCTTTCGGACCAAGACGATAGGGGATGCCCAAGGACTGGATGAGGGTTCGATGACGTCATTCTCCTGCATCTCTTTCAAGAGGATCTCAACCTCTTCCTTCTTGGCGAACGGTAGTCGTCTTGGATGCTGCTTGATAGGGGGATGATCTCCAGTGTCGATCCTATGCTGCGTTAAATTCGTGCGACCAACATCCTCGGATGTAGATGAAAACACCTGCTTGAAGTTGTCCACCAATTTTTCCGCAGCGTATCTTTGATCCGTCGATAATGGTGCACTCCCAATTAATTTCGAAGTCAAGGACTCGGAAGACACAGTCTCGGAGGAATCAATTCTTCTGATGATGCAGTTTACGGGAGTACAAGTTGCCAACACTTCTCCTTTCTTGATATTCCTCGGTCTTTCACTTACATTGGCGACTCTCACAGGAACTGCATTCCTTGAAAGGTCCACAAGCGTAGATGCCACTAGTACTCCTTTTGGGCTATTACTCTGGTTAGGATATTCAATTAGGCCGAATTTAAAACTGTTGTTTTCCTTGATGGAGCCAGGTATTAGTATTTCTGATCTTGGGGGAATCAATAAATCTGTTTGGGCTATTATTTGATGAGCGGATTTTAAGTTATTTTCAGCATTGAAAATTGCTATGTCTTCCCTCATCGAGTGCAGCTCATTATTTTTAAAGTCGATAGAAAAATCAAATTTTCTCAAAAAGTCCAGTCCGAGAATAAAGGGATCTGTAATGTCAGCGACGAATGCCGTGTGATGGTAAGTGGCATTCCCGAACATTATTTCTAAGTTCACTTTTCCTTCAATCTCGATTTTGTCACCTGTCACAGTTTGAAGAGTAACGCAGGGCGGCGTCCATAAGATCTTGAGTCCAAATTGACGAGCCACATCAGTCCTAATGATGGTAACGTTGGCTCCTGTGTCCACAATCATTTCGCAGGGAAATCCATTCACATATGCGTAAATGAAGAGTCCGTTGCAGCCGCCACTTCTTGGGGAAATCTGGAAAACTTTGGGAGACGTCTTCTTTTCTTGGCGAGCTTCGCAATTCCTTCGTACATGGCCCTCACCGCCACATTTCCAGCACTTCAGTGGTTGTCTACTTTGGTCTTTGCGAGCCGCAATCCTCTTCAGGGTCCCCGACATCTCTTTCATTTGTCGCTCAAGTTCCAAGAAACGAGTTAGGTTCGAATCCTGGGCACTCACTTCCACGCCCCTGATTGAATGGCGATCCTTGCGGGATGTTTGCTGTGCAGCCTCGAACTTCATTGCGTAGACCAGACCGGATTTAAGATCTTTGATGTCCGCCATCCGGAGAGCCGTCTGGACTTCTGGACTTCGCACTCCGTCAATGAAGTAGTTCAGGGCCAGGCTATCGCGAACATCCAAAGGACAGTTCGAGAAGGCGAGATGGGAAAGACTCTCAACGTCTGCTGCAAACACTTGCAAAGTCTCTCCATCCCTCTGAAGTCGGGATTTCAGCTGGAGTTGGCGGAATTCTTTTTGGCATACTTCGCCAAAGCGAAGCTCCAAGGCCGATGATAAGGCTTCGAAGTCACAGAGCTTGTCTGGGAAGGTCTGTAGTATTTCAGCTGCATCCCCTCTCAGCGAGGCTGCAAGTTGACAGGCTTTCGTGGAAGAGTCCCAGGAGTTTGTTTCTGCAACGATGAGGAACTGCTTCTTGTAAATATTCCACGAGGTCTTCCCGTCAAACGTGGCCAGTTTGATGGATGGACGAGAAGTTCCAGCTGCAGCTACACAGTCACTTGAGTTGTTGCAGGATGCTGATAACTTTGATTCCAGTTCTTTAATTTTCTTTTCCACATGGTTTTCTACTGTGGTGTTTCGATTCTCAACGCTGTCTGAGTTGTTGCAGGAGCCTGATAACTTTGATTCAAGTTCTTTAATTTTCTTTTCCACATGGTTTTCTACTGTGGTGATTCGATCCTCAACGCTGTCAACTTTTTCTTCTAGAGCCTCCACTTTATTTTCCATATTGGCAAATTTACTTTCCACCAAACTTTTCATTGACGTTAGATCGCTCTTAATTTCTTCTTGACTTGAAGTTATGCTAGCGGTTAACTCATTCTTAATTTCTTCTTGACTTGAAGTTATGCTAGCGGTTAAATCACTCTTTAATTGTTCTTGATTAGTAGCCAGAGTCGCCATATCATTTTTTAATTGTTCTTGATTCGCAGCCATGTCATTTTTTAATTGTTCTTGATTCGCAGCCATGTCATTTTTTAATTGTTCTTGATTCGCAGTCATGTCACATTTAACAGCGTTGATCGCATCAAGGAGTTTTTGCAGTTGTTCCTCCATTGCTCTTGTAATCACCATAAAATTCCGAAGTCAAAAAGTCCTTAGGAAGAAAAGTCCGAATTCACAGGTAATTCCAAGAAAGTCCTTGAAGATGCCCCACGTTGGGCGCCAAAATTGTAACGAGTCCGTAGCACCTTCAACTTTCTTCAAATGAGCATTCCAATCTTGAGGAAGTAACTATAAATTTATTTGCAAGTATTTACACTATTTACAATATGAGCAGGAAACAATTGCTAAACATCCAGCAATTAGGTAGCAAAACAGTACACTGTACTCTCAACAGTAACTCAGCACCACGTATCAAACGTGAACAGTAATTAAGCAATTACAAAAGCAAAACAACCATTCGCCAAGCGAACGAAAACGAGTCACCAGATCAAATCTGAAAAAAACTGACTGACTAAAAACTGTGTTCAAGGCTATTTATACACGGAAAGAAGGTTCTAGCAAAATCCGGAGCATTCTGGTCATTCATAAATTACATATTCCATTCAAGAAAACGCTAGAAATAAAAAGAAAAAAAAAAAAAACCACGCGAAAATGTCTTCATGCTTATCAAAGTTAGGGCAAGTGTAAAAACTACAAAGTGTTACAGGGCCGGTATACTAGTGATAAAGGTGATATCTTCAGATACTTTTGCAACATGACGTCAGATAAAACCAAAACTAATGAAAATGATGCAAGGCAGTAAAAACAACAACTATTTACAAGATTTGTAACAATATAATGGATGGACTAAAACTACTTGCTATAATCATTAATGTTTTTTATGTTATTCGTGCTTTAAAAGTGAACCAACTTGCATTTCTAGAAATGTCTTTTAAAATATCTATTGGTTACATTACTGTTTGTTAGAACAAGGAATTATTTTCATCAAGAAAAATGCTTTGTGATTCTTTAAACGATGTATAAGATATGAACTCGGATCTTTTACTTGCTAGTAAATTTAATTTCCTTTTCCTGAAGATTTTGTCGATGAAATTGTTAAGGCGAAAATTTTATTATTATTTCTAGATTTTTTTTCAAAATCTATTTGCTTTTTTTGCGTATGATTATCTTTTGAGAAGAGAATCGTAGGCGAGCAATGATCCTGTAACTAGATTAAAATGTTGACCCAGGAGTACGATTTTCCAGCACTTTGCTCAGGCTAAATAATAAAGTCTATGTACGTTTAAATAAAGGGGTGGCAAATTGACGAGCCGCCCCGGGCGGTAGAAGCTGTAGCTACGACACTGCCTCAGCTGCCAGTAGAGTATTATACTGTCAAAACAGCAATTCATTTTTTGCAGTGTGTTTACGTCTGTAATGCCAGCATCACGCTCACCGATCCCTCCAGTCGATCCTGTAGTCACATCAAACTTGGAAAGTAGCTCTTCAGAAATTTAGGGTGCCGGCCGCTGACTTAATCCAGAAAAAAAAAAGACAGATTACGTATAATAATTTGTTTTATTTCCAAAATAGCTGTAACAAAGTGGACAATGAACAATAGAAACTTTTGAACATAAATAAAAAACAGCCTTTCAAATACAAATTCAAATCTGACTATCAACAACAGACTCTAGGCCCAGTTAGGCTGGTCCTAGTCAATTTATAGTCCCTGAAGGAAATCAATGGTTCTCGGCCATCTTAAAGTGTTTCTGTCTTGCTTATTACCTCTTTCCAGGAGCGCCCGTATGGGAGGTCACGGGAGGTCACCGTGACCTCCTAATAAGTTCTGTATTCGGCACATTTTCCTGATGATTCGGCTATTTGAAGACAATAAATTGCAACATTGAGATTATTTATTCTTTAAGTTTTTAAAATTGTTTTTAAAAAGGTGCCTAATGTTTTTCTCACTAAATGTTATGCATGTACGACATGTGTGCATGCTTGTATTTTATCATTTGGTAAAATTGGAACTTCATTCGGCAAATTATAATTTTCCCCCTCCCAAAAATTTTAGTTCGGGGCGCCCCTGCCTCTTTCATTAAGCTGTTCCAAGGGTCCACAACCCTATTAAATTTGGATTTTTTAAAAACTTTGGGGATCCATAAAAACTAAACAACTCAACTTTAGAACAAAACATTCTGGATTTGGTCTTTCAATAAGATAATAAACATTTGGTAATTTTTTGGAAAAAATCTGAGGGGTCATGAATCACAGGCGTGACACTCTCTCAGATTCTTGCTCTTAACAGATACTTAATATTGTTTATGCATTTCAGCGCGATTTAAAATGACATGTTAAGCGGCCCTTATATCTTCATGATGGGACTCTTAATGTTCCTTTTGTTATGAGAAGAAGAAACTTCAAGCCTTTCCTAAACATCACTAAATAATACACATACTGTCTAAAATTTTTTCGTGCAACCTCCGCCGCATCTGCGCACGCGCCAAGTCTCTTCTGACTTTCTCGAAATAGGGGGGAAATGCAACGAGGAAGTAGCAAGCGAACAAAAGCTGAAGGCATCGGAAAGTGCTCATCCTAAACCTATCTCCCTTTTTTCAAATGGAAGCGTTCGTGGCTGCCAAGCGCACAATACGCAAACAGACAGTACAGTACATATTTGACAAACATAATTAAATGGAAAATTTAAACAAAAATATGTTTAATTCGTGGTAATTGTTAAAATGGTTAAAAAAATACAATAGTGTCGGACATGATTTGTACTATTTTTGTGAGAATGACCCTTTATATTTTATGATTTTGCAAGAAATATTCGTTAAAGTTGAAAATCTTGTTGTTAAAGGAGTTGTAGAAAAGTCACAATTTAAATAGTTTAAAACCAATGCTTTTAAAATCAAGAAAAAATAAAATGTGTTTTTTTTTTTCAAAAAACCTTAAACAATATAAACCAAATTTTTGCCCAACCGTGACTATTTATGAATTCAAAAATAAGTTAGATTATTAAGAACAGGTCGTTTTATGTTCAGAAAAAATATATACCGCTGAAGAAATATTTTTTAGTAAACAAGAAATTAACCAGGAACTTGCCTCTACGGATAAAAAGAAACAACAAAAGTGATACAATTTTTATAAGCACAAGACGGTTGCAATGAAGTGTGATCCCCTGACAATTGTCATTTTCAGCCAATAGATGGCGCTACTGGCTCATTGAATCAAGATCTTTTCTTAGGCTTTCGATTATAAGATTTATTTTTAAATTGAATTTCAATGTGTGTGTGTGTGTGTGTGTAAGTGTGTGTGTGTGTAAGTGTGCGTGTGTGTGTATGTGAGAGAGAGAGAGAGAGAGAGAGGGAGAGAGAGAGAAAAGTTGAATAGTTTAAACTGGAGTTTTAGTTGTATGGGGTAATTTTTCGAAAGAAAACAAAAATAATGAGGTGTTCAGGAAAGTCTTTATGTGATAAGAAGGAAAAAACAAATTATAAGTGAAATATGTTTATTCGAAATCTTAACGTCATTTTTCAATTTTTTCCCTCAAACGTTCAAGAGCAGATTTTATCGTGTGCGTTGATCAAGGGTGAAGTGAGAATTTTTGCATCAGGCGAGGAAGGGGGGGGGGGGGGGAGGCAAGCCCGTATCAGGAGAATTGCTGCAAAATTAAACGAGGCCCTTGTATTTTTCTCCACTTCACTGTGATTTTTCATGCTGATATTTCATTTAAAATTAGAAATGTAAATATCTCTTCTGCCCCTATGTTACAGAGGCGCATCAAATGAAGTGGGGGCCCCAACCCCTCCACCTCACTCTAAAAAAGGGGGGAGAAAAAATCCCCCCCCCCGAGAAAAAAAACCAATACAGTTTACCGATATTTTTTATTTACATACCTCATATAAATTTTCGTCTAGATTTAATTGCAGCAAAATCATTATGTTTTCCGTGTCGACGCGGTTCAACAGTTCCTGTTCAATATACGGTATGGCAAAGTTGTTAAGCCTCTCTTCTCCCATTTTACTATGTAAATAATTTCTTACTCTTTTTAAAACAGAAAACGATCTTTCACCTGATGCATTTGACATAGGTATGGTCAAAAATATTTTCAAAAGTGTCTCCACGTTCGGAAATGTGCAAGACATCCCTCTAGCAGCTTGATAAATATTATAACACGAGAGACTTAAATTGTCTGAATTTTCAGATGTTCTTTTGAATGAGTCCTCATTTTCTTTCAGAAACGGTCATCGTCTTTTAAAATATTTATGAAACAAATTTGGGGCCACCAGAGCGGGGCCCCTAGGTTGGACGTTATTAGCCTATTGGTATATATTATTACCCGGCTGCAAAACAGCTCGTTGGTTTAGCTACAGGTTGCAGTTATATCTAAAACCAGTGCATTTGAATTTTAGATTCTAGGAGAATTTCGGGGCCCCATGGCGCATCACGGGTCGGCGGGGCCCCCCGCGGCCGCTTAGTCCGCGTACCGTTAGACCCGCCTTTGCCTGTATCAATTATGCTTTTTTATCCATTATTTTTTTATTAAAACACATGCAATACACCGCCAACTCGGTCATTCTATCTTGCTCGGTTTCTTCTATTCCTGGCTGATGAGTGAAAACAAGCCCGAAACTGCAGTCCTTGGATGGAATGACCGAGTTGGCGGTGTATTGCATGCACTCTTTTTTATGTTCACAAAAAAAAAAAAAAAAAAAAAAAAAACCCGTAGGCGGCCTTTAATGAGGTAAATCCATTGATCTCTAGCTCAATGTATAGATCAGGGGTGGCCGACCTTTTTAGGTATAGTGCCACTATTTGGAGAGAAAAAACTCAGTGTGCCACATTGTATTTTTTCAACAAACTGAAAATTTTTAAAAAGTTAAAAATAAATTTTAGGTTGACTGACTATGTAATTCTTACTCAAATGAAACACTTTTTCTCGGAAATCTGAGCCATTGAAATCTAAATAATAATAAAGATAAAACAAGTCCGATCAAACATTCTATTTTAGAAATTAACAGTCTGTACTTGATGTGGTTTATTTGAGTCTGTATCTTTTTTACCAAGTCCTTAATTTTAGGATTAGTTCTTGAGAATCCTAAGAAGTTAAGTGCTATCAATTAATATTCAACGGTATTTAGATTTTTCTGCATTTATAACTAAACGTTTTTGCTTAGAATCGTATTTTGAACCAAATCTCCAACAGCATCAGACGGCTAAAGTGTGTAAATGTGAAAAAATTTTTGTAGGTACAAATTTCCAAATTTCTATATAACGTGGATGACTTTCTGTTGAAGTAAGCTCTTATATTTGATTGCCAATGCAAAAGGTCAGTAATTCTGATTTGGATTTCAGAAGGGTAACAAGTAGTGTCTTGCAGAGAAATAAACAAAGAATTTGAAAATATCAGCATTTTTTTTTTTTTATGATCCTGAAAATCATCAAACCTAACACTGAATGTATACTTAAAATAGGTGTAAAATTTTCTACATACATCATTGGAAAATTATTAAATTTGGGTTGATAGTTTCAATATTAAATTTAATGTCTTATTCTTTTTTTCTCCAAAGTAGAGAGAACGAAACTGAAGTTTCATCATAAAAGAATGTAGATGGCCTATACTGATTTAGGAAACTTTTTTTGTACTATCTTAAATTTAAATTACTTAAACGCCGGATAATAAGAGATGACATAGCTAAATGCATTTGCTATTCTTCATTCCTAAGGAGCAAATTCTCATTGCTTTCCTTCCAAATATTTTAAAAAACACACTCCCTATAAATTCTAAAATCTTATAACTAGTTTTCCTTTGGACAGCTATTGCACATTTCAATAAAGGAGTAACTTGCCATGCTCTCCTATTTCTAATGAGAAAAGTTCACAAAACATTCAGAGCTCTAATTCGTAGTTTGTTAATACAGTGAAATCCACAGGGTCACCAGCAGAGAAAAAATCTTTCTTTGGCAAGGAGTTTGTGATAAATAATTCGATAATAATTTTGAAGTTTTTTTCCCAAATTATTTTCAAGTAATGTAACAAAAACAATTTAAGGATCTTCATTTGTGCAACCATACCGAATTTTGTCCAATCGGGTTTCTTAATTTTACTTGCAGAGTTAACTTTTTTAAAAATTTTCATCACCCGTAGCTGAAACTATTGCAGATCAAGAATCCATTCTGTAGCATCGAAAGTTTCATTTGTGTCAAGCACAAATATGCTTTACAAAGCATTGTCTGTGGCGTCACAGCTTTCGTTAGATGTCCGAAGCTAACGCTAAGTACTTTGCAATATTGTAGTTAAGACAATTTATAAGCCAACCTCCTTACACTTAATAGTCACGATATCATTATATTTGTCAATTCAATCGTTTTAATTTTTATCAATATTTTTGAGATCGACATTTTTTCCTCAATTTTGACATTTTTTCAAAAAGTCTTCGCGCGCCACTGTTACTGCTTTGCCGTGCCACATTGTGGCACGCGTGCCACGGGTTGGCCACCACTGGAGATCAATCGATCAATGGGTAAATCATTATGCAGAATCTTGGACGCTATAGGGGATAACGACATCTAGGACTCAAATATTGCATTTTCTTTTAGAAATTACAAAAAAAGTCTTTTTTTTCACTTTGATTATACATTTTTTAAGATTGAAAGCTTTTCTTTTAAAATGAAATTGATGACTTCATTTCTGAAAAACTGGGTCAGGTGTGAGGGTCTAAGTGCTCCGACAAGGAAAATTTTAGAAAATTGAGCATTTAAGGAGTTTTAAGTGAATTGGACTACTGAAATTAATAAATCAGATACGCAAAAAAAAAAAAAGCTTCATTATTAAGCATTCTATACGGAACTTAATAAATATTCCCTACAGTTTCTTTACGTCAAGTGATGCGGTTTTTCACTTTCCTTCCAAATCGGCAAAAATAATAATTTTAGTTTCAATTTATTACTCTTTCAGATTTGTATTTCATGTGTTAAAAAGGTGTTCTCATACGGTTTTTAACTTCAATAAAAATGCAAATTTATTTTGAATAGTTTTTGCACAGAATTCAAAGTTCTCCTATCTGTTTTCTTTCTTTTAAATTTTGGACTTGAAATGTTGGTTAAAGATCACTTTTTGATGTACTGTTCATACAATTTTGAATGAAAGTTAATTGATCTATTGAGCACTTCAAATTTTCACGCGAGCATCTTTATTTCTCTTTCATGAAAAGCATGATTCTTCATGAGAAAATACTTTTAGTAAATCTTAAATTGCTATGAATTTCCTTCGTCTGAAAAGGGGGTATACACATTCATTTAATGGGTGTCGAAAATAGCTAATATTCAAATTTAGAACTTGATCTGATTTCGCGAAACAAAAGATCTTTCTCTCCGCTGCCATTTCATGCAAGCATAAAATTCTTTCCATTTCGCAACATAAATTAAATACATAAGCAAGAGAAGATTAAATGACCATAATACTATAACAATTTACCCATTTTTAATTTTTTTTTTCATTTCATAAGAAAGCATTTTTGAACTATTCCTTTAAACACAAAGTATATTTGAATAAAAGTACTGAGGTTTGCTATGAGAGTAACATTGCAGTCGGCCGTCAGCGTAAAATAAGGAATAAAAACTCAAGTTTGAGGGCAATTTAAAAACATTTTGAAAGAACGGCATGAGAACTTTTTTCATATAAATATATATATATATATATATATATATATATATATATCTATATATATATATCTTAATATATAAAAATTACGTGTCCCTGTGTTTGTGGCCAATGGACTCCTCAATTACTGAACCGATTGTAACCAAATTTTGCACGCAGTTTCAGTTTGGTCCAACTTAAATGATAGGATAGTTTATATCTCAATTTAGGACCGCAATGTATTTTTAATTGCAAATTATGTATTTAGCTACCAGCTTTTTTGTGTTCTTGGCTAAACCTTTTTACTAAGCCTTTTTTGACACCTCCATGGCTGAGCGACATAAAGCACACGTTCTGACAGCTTCCGGAGCGCAGTAAACAGGTAATATCTTAATATATAAAAATTACGTGTCCCTGTGTTTGTGGCCAATGAACTCCTCAATTACTGAACCGATTGTAACCAAATTTTGCACGCAGTTTCAGTTTGGTCCAACTTAAATGATAGGATAGTTTATATCTCAATTTAGGACCGCAATGTATTTTTAATTGCAAATTATGTATTTAGCTACCAGCTTTTCTGTGTTCTTGGCTAAACCTTTTTACTAATCCTTTTTTGACACCTCCATGGCTGAGCGACATAAAGCACACGTTCTGACAGCTTCCGAAGCGCAGTAAACAGGTAATATCTTAATATATAAAAATTACGTGTCCCTGTGTTTGTGACCAATGGACTCCTCAATTACTGAACCGATTGTAACCAAATTTTGCACGCAGTTTCAGTTTGGTCCAACTTAAATGATAGGATAGTTTATATCTCAATTTAGGACCGCAATGTATTTTTAATTGCAAATTATGTATTTAGCTACCAGCTTTTCTGTGTTCTTGGCTAAACCTTTTTACTAAGCCTTTTTTGACACCTCCATGGCTGAGCGACATAAAGCACACGTTCTGACAGCTTCCGGAGCGCAGTAAACAGGTAATATCTTAATATATAAAAATTACGTGTCCCTGTGTTTGTGTCCAATGAACTCCTCAGCTACTGAACCGCTATTAACCAAAATTTGCACGCAGTTTCAGTTTGGTCCAACTTAAATGATAGGATAGTTTTTATCTCAATTTAGGACCGCAATATATTTTTTATTGCAAATTATCTATTTAGCTGCCAGATTTTCTGTATTCTTGGCTAAAATTCTTTAAACATACCCGGAATGCCACCACATAATCTGCGGTTAAAGATTGGTTTACCAATAGTTCTTCTACGTAATTTAAATCCACCGAGATTATGCAACGCGTTATGGTACGCGTTTAGTTTTCAAAAAAATCACCGGGAACATTATTGAGGCAATCATTTTGACTGGCAAGTTTAAAGATGAAGTAGTTCTGTTGCCATGTATCCCAATGACACCGTCAGAATCTTCAATACCCTTCAAAAGGCTACAGTTTCCCGTTAGTTTGGCTTTAGCCATGTCCATTAATAAGTCCCAAGGACAAACAATGTCAATTTGCGGTTTATATTTAGAAAATCGATGTTTTTCCCATGGGCAACTATAGGTCGCTTGCTCCCGTGTGGGAAAACCGTCCAATCTATGTTTGTTTACAAGAGACAGATTAACAAAGAATATTGTGCACCGATTAGTGTTGAGTTAAACTGAAATTAAAAATGCTTATATTTCAAAAAAAAAAAACAAATAATATTGGTTAATTATCTACCCTACCTACATTATTAAAAAATAAAATGTTAAATTAAATAAAATGTTATAATAGCAATTAGCAAATTTTAATTTAACTCAATTGTTACAAGCTTGAATATAATATTTCTAAGTACTAAAATGCTACATTTTTTGTTGATTTTTTGTTTCTAGCAAACTTTTGTTGTTGAAATTTTTGTTCAATTGTTTTCATATTTTGATCTCAAATTCATATTTATACAGGGTGTCCACTCCAATCGTGGACCAATAGCTAATTTCTAAACCGTTAGAGATAAGCATATAGTTTATTTAGGAAAAAATCTCCAAATTTCGAAAGGAATTTTGGGTCTATTCAATGTTTTTCAAAAAATCAAATTTTGAAAGAGTTACGAAATTTAAATTTTTATACAGCCCCCCAGTCCCATCAATCATATTTAGTAAAACATTCTTGACACTGTAACGTTTGAAACTTAAAAAAAATCACTGTTCTACGACAAAAATTGACCGAGTTATGTCGTTTTGAAAAATCAAGATTTTGAAGGATTTCGCATATGGTCCCTTAAGCGGTCTCTCGATGACGTCATGAAATAATGCAAAATCTTGATTTTTCAAAACGTCATAACTCGGTCAATTTTTGTGGTAGAAGAGTGATTTTTTTTTAGTTTTAAGCGTTATAGTGTCAAGAATATTTTACTAAATATGATTGATAGGACTGGGGGGCTGTATAAAAATTTAAATTTCGTAACTCTTTCAAAATTTGATTTTTTGAAAAACATTGAATAGACCCAAAATTCCTTTCGAAATTTGGAGATTTTTTCCTAAATAAACTATATGCTTACCTCTAACGGTTTAGAAATTAGCTATTGGTCCACGATTGGAGTGGACACCCTGTATAAAGTTGATCTCTATTACGGTAATAAATTTTTTCGTTTCTATTAAAACATTATAGTTTAACCCATACCTTAGCCACAGCAACGCGTGGCCGGATCAGCTAGTATATATATATATATATATATATATGGGATACACCGATAAGCAAATTGGCAGATTACCGATTACCGATTAATCTGCTTAGCCGAAAAGTGACCATTTTAATACTATCAATATCTTCATACCTTTTTCTTTCTTTCATAATTTCGATTTTCGAAATACTAGTGATTAACTTATTTATGAGAGACTATTTATGTTTTTCCATTTTCCCAACTTTTCCAAAATAATTTACAAATTTCATCCAATTTCTTTTAGATAATTTTAAATTTAACTAGACACAAAAATTCAAAGAAAAGCGTATTTTTATAGTTTTACATACTTTTTGAACAATTTGTTTTGCTTTTACTGTGTATAAATACATATTACATGTTGTAGTAATGTTTGCAGAAAGTTATTTACTGTTGGTAAATCTAATTCTCATAGTTTCTTATTAAATGAATGCTTTGAAAAATCATATTAAAAAAATATTTTTTCCGCTGATTAATTGGCAAAATTTTGCCTATTATGGCCAATTAATCGGTGCATCAATAATATATATATATATATATATGTGTGTGTGTGTGTGTATGTATATATATATATATATATATATATATATATATATATATATATATATATATATATATATATATATATATATATATATATATATATATATATATATATAAATAAATAAATAAATAAATAAATAAATAAATAAATAAATAAATAAATATATATATATATATATATATATATATATATATATATATATATATATATATATATATATATATATATATATATATATATATATATATATATATATATATGTGTGTGTGTGTGTGTGTGTGTGTGTGTGTATATATATATATGAATGTCGAAATATTACTTATAATCAAATTTACTCCTGTGCTTATCCATTAAACGAAATGTACACAGGGTCGATCCTAGGATGTATGCTGCAAAGGCCTAATGTGTCGTCCCTCTAGATAATTATTCATATTTCGACTTATACTTAACGTTGACGTTATAAACTTATCTATTTATACAGTGTTCAGTTAAGGTGTCAGTCAAATCAAAAAACCTTTCTTGTGTCATAATATTTCTCAAGTGATTTTTACTGTTATTTCATTTAATGAAATCTTTCCTGCTTCTTTCACCTACGGTATCAGAAAGGTTTTAAAATTTTCTTATGAAACAAAATTTGAAAAACAGAGAAAGAAATTATTTTTGACTATTAGTTTGCATCACGAAAAACGGGCATTGTTTAAAGCATGACATAAGATAAGCGCAGAAATCATTTATTTCCTCTATTTTATTTCTCTGAATTGTAAGATTATTATTAATTTCTTTCCTTTTAGTTCCTCCAAATGCTTGTTGAATTTAAACACTCCCATGCCTTAGGTAATATTAACCGTATTAGACATTTTCGTAAACAACTTTCAGAAAAAGCACTTTTGGAAGAAAAAATAACAATAATTTCTCGAAAAGTTTCCATTGTAGTTTTGCCGGCTTTGTTTTACGAATTTTGCTATCAAATGATAGAGAGTCCGGAAGCGCAATTGAACTAAAGACTACTATCAGTAAAAGAAAAATGTAAAATAAAATCCAATTTTGAGACCACACACAAAGCTTTTGAATTTAGTCTCAGATAACTGATTTTCGAAAACAGTTCAAATTGAAAAACAACTAAATGAGTTTTCTTCCGAAAAATGCGTGCTTGAAAAAAGGAAAGGTGGATGAAATATTGAAACCATTGTGCGTTCATTTTAGTCTTAAACCGCACTAATAAAAAGGGATGAGGCTTTGATGTAGGGAATATTCTGCCTAATGAATCAAAGCAATCTCTTTCCTAAATGAGTTGATTTTCTTCTGGTATTTTTCATACATTTCAGTATTTAAATCGCATAAAAAAACGCGTCACCTATTATTTTTTCTCTCTGGCAAGACATTAAGAAATTCAACGGACTTCAACACATGATTAAGTGAAAATAAAAGAAGAACGTTAAAAAACAAAATTTGGGAAAACTATCTTCGTACAGGTAAGTGCTCTGTGGTTTTTCGGCACTCTTTTCCGGTGTATATCGATAAGCTAATAAGGAGATGTAAGCTTCTAGATGCAAAGACATCCGAAAAAAAAAAAATATTTATATACTTTTTATATGCAATACACCGCCAACTCGGTTGTTGCAATCTATCGTCGGTAGGCTAATTTTATATCATCTACCAGTTTTTTGTTGGCACTCTTAGCTTCTAAATGAGTGTTATCTGCCTCCAGCTCTGTTACTTCCTATTACAGACCAATAAGTGAGGACGAAACTGCAGTCTCTGGAAGGAATAACCGAGTTGGCTGTGTATTGCATATATTTCTGCTTTAGCCCTGGCTTATGGGTGGCTACTGACTGCTCAATATTATTTTGAGGTCGCGGAAGGTCGCTGTGACCACCCGAAAATTTCATTATTCAACAAATTAGTCTGACTCTTTGGCAAATTTGGGAGTACAACAGCAATTTTTAAATGCCCGAATATCCCTTTTTAGATATAATTATGCGAGAATATTCGTATTTTATCAATCGGAAAAATTTGGAGTGCCCTTCGGCAAATTCGGGATTTCTGACCGCCCAAAAATTTATTTTCGAGACGCTCCTGGGTGTGAGGGATGTGTAATGTATTGGATGTGTAATGCACTTACTTGTTCTGCCAATACAAACGAATAGGCAACAATGATTTTTTTTTTAATATTGATGTTTTGAATTTAAAATTGTAATAAAATTAGTCGGTAGTATTAACAAGTATTTAGTTTTTATAAGCGATGCTATTATTTTGTGCAGATACTTTGTGGAGATCTTATTTAGTAAAATAAATTAGCTGCTAATGAATGCTTAAAAATACAGCATCTTTATTTGATATTTTATAAGTTTTATTTTGAGAAATTAGTAAAATAAATTGCTTCAAGGAGGGAGCAGGGCACCCTCTTCCCGGAAATTTTCAGAATATCTTTTACTGTTTGGACAAGTAATGTTATGTTGAACAGTTTTTGTGCTTTGCAAACACATTTTACACAAAACACATTTAGTGCTTTTGCAGGAAATTAACTTTAAGTTACAAATCTTGTTATTAAAAGAATTATAAAAAGTCAATATTCACAGAGAAGAAAAATCGAAATGCTTTCAAAATTCAGAATGCATAAAGTGAGCAAGGTAATTTTTCAGAAAGAAAAAAAAAAGAAGTAATTCTCTAAAGCTATTGAAATCAAACTTTGCGAAGAAAAGGGAAAACTTAAGCTATATTTTTATCATAATAAGAAAAGTTATAATTTAAGCTTGAAAATTTTGCTATTTGTTGCAGTTGCAGCCAACAGATGACGCTTTAATCGTCTGGCGCATTGAAAACGGAATCGCAATATCTTTTCTTCGAATTTCGATTCAAGATCAGTTTTTTTAATTTCAAGGAAGCTGGATAACATATTAAGTTAAGTTTAATAGAGCTGGATCATTTTCCAAAAAAAAAAACAAAAACAAAAGGGTATTCAGAAAAGTCTGTTGGCAAGAAGGCGCTGAAGAAATTAAAAGTGAAATACTTTTACTCGTAATTTTAACTTCATTTTATAATATTTTTTCAAGTGTCTAACAGCAAGCACGCACTTTTTTCCCCTTCAACAACTTTTATTTTTTAGTGAGTGAGAAATGATGATGAATATTGAGAAATAATGATGAATATTGTTCATCAGAGCTCTTTCCATTAATGTGAAGCTCCAAAATTTTACTTTGAAAGAAGAAAAAATAAAGAAAGAAAACGAAAAGAAAAAAAAAAAAAAAAAAGAACGAATTAGATACAATTTTTTTTTCAAATTTATTAACGAATAACATTTTGATGTCCAAATAAAGTATTCAAATTCATGATAAATCCCGCGACAAATAAGTACGGTAGGTCGCAATGCATTAAGTTTGCTTTGAAAATTTCATAGATCAAGAAATACAGAAATACGCCTTTAATGAAAATGACTTACTGAAATTTTTGACTTACGCCCGTTATGACATAATCGATTCATTTATTTTGGAAGGTTGTAGGATGTGGTTATCTATTTGTAATATTGAACAAAGATGGCCACACGGAGTTGCTTCGCAGACAGTAGCCCGCTGAAGAATTGCAGAGCAATTTATTGTTACTTTGTTCTTTAGAAACTTGAGAGTGCTTGAAGTAAACTAAATTACATCGTTCCTGCTTGTTCGTCACTATCAATTGACTATTTATTTATCTTTCGTTTAGCTGTTTTAAGTGTACAACGTAATTAAATGTTGTACTTAATGCGAAGCATTATGTTATTAAATGACCAACACATCTTAAACGTTACGTTAAATTTTCAACAACTTATTAACGGCTCTTCTATATAAACGATATTTTTCGAAACATGCCACTTCAAAAACTTAACGTGAAGTATTGCAATCAGGAAATGACAAACACATCTTTAATGTTACGTTAAATTAGCAACACCTACGGCACTTCTATATGTCCAGTATTTTTTGAAACAAGCCACTTCAAAATCTTAACGCGAAATATGCGATCTGTAAATGACGAACATATCTTAAACGTTGTGTTAAATTTGCTACAATTTATTAACGGCACTTCTTTACTTCCAGTATTTTTCGAAACAAGCCACTTCAAAAACTGGCCCCCTTTGAAAACTAACATTTTGTTTTGATCTCGTTTCGTGCCAAAATTAACATAACCACTTACTTTACGTAAAAAGTTGTACAAATGAAGTTGTACTAAAACTTTATTTAGCTATCATTTAGGCATGAATGGATTTTGTTACCCAATAATTTCTTTGCAACTTTTAAAAAATCCGAAAATTTGGAAAATTTGATGTTTGAGAAATGAGCCTAAAAATTTTGTATGACAATGGGTAGGTTCCCTCCCCCTCCCCAAATATATATATATATAGAGAGAGAGAGAGAGTCATGTCAAAAGAGTTGACTGTATTGCAATATTTGTACTTACAAGAATGGGGTCACGGTGAAAATGACTGCGAATGGGGATTTCTATAGGTTAAAGGTCAAAATTATAGTTTTTTTTTTTTTATTGCATTCTCTTTCGGAGATCGATATTGGTTATGTTTTATTACTTAGAGATTTTTAAATACATTCTTTAATCTAACAGAAACTTTTTAACATTGCAATTAGAATACTCCCGTGTGTTTTGAAATCTCATAAAACAGTTAATTCCAACTTTTTTTCTGAGGAAGGTGATTTTCAGATATTCATTTTTCAAAATAATTTCCAAAAATGTGTGCAAGTTTTGCGCACTTTCTTCGTTACGAAACATTTGAAAACTGACGCTCCTAATAGGAATTCCAGTTTGTCCTCTGTTTCTATCCTGTTCTCAAATGATAAGTATAGTCGAGTTTATCATATTTTGAATGTTCATCATGTGAAACACAAGTATTTTCTATTTCCGGTATTCGAGGAAAAGAAGGTTTTAGATGATAATTGTAAAAATATTCGTTGTATTGATGGCGGAAGATGTGTAGAAAAAAAATAAAATAATAACGGGATTAAAAATCTTGCTTAATCCCGCTAAAAATCGCGCGGTATCCCGCGGGATTTTGGTTCGTGGTTTCGTGACTGAAAACCCCAAACAAAACAGTTTCAAAGGATATGCACATAACTCAAGGACTTTCTTCGATTTACAATCGTCATACACCATTTTATACCAGCATCTTATTTCTAGTTTGATGTTGAAAAGTTCTATGGTGGATGAGATAAAATCAACAAAAGTTTTATTTTATTTCACTGTCTCCTTCAATCATTCGTTTTTAAAATGTTTGTTATTTTAGCTTTCATTGAATTTATTCTGAGCTGTCAGACGTGGTTTGACCAAACAATTTGGGAGCGAAGCCTGTAATTTTAGCGATGAATGAGGAACGTTCCATTACGCTAACTTAGATAAATGCTATGTGTATGTGTATCAGGGTGGAGTGAAAGTTGAGATCAAACCCCAAGATTGGGGTAAGATGCCGAAATGCAAACTTTCTGAAGTCATTAATTTTCGGAGATAAAAAATTGTTTTTCAAAGCGAAGCTTATTTTTTGTCCATAATTTGTTGGTAAATTGGATCTTTAAAAATAAAACCTAGTGCGCCACTTTATAAAAAATAAAATTGAAAACTGCGGCGCTTTCTCCCAGTCTACCCTATACAAGAACTATATTCCATTTTTTTTTCTATAATAACAAGCCCGTGCCGTTCTCTCGTTAGTAATGGCTAGAGCTTCTACCGCCCCCTCCCGCGACTACTATTTTCTCTTTCTCTCTTTTTTTTCTCCTTATTACTAGGATCATTTTAAAGAAAATTTTTCTTCAAAACATAAATGATTCTTCTTCGCTTTCTTTTGTTTGGCCTAAGTGTTTGTGAGGATAAAATAAACATCATTTTACTTTCTGAAATCGTTTCTCGTGAAAAGTAAGGAAGGGAAATAGACATTTTTTTGTTCTCCCTCTTTCTCTTTCAACGAAACATTTTCGTTTGCTGTTATACTCAAAGCATTGTTTAGTGTTTTGTACCATATCGCTGCGAAAACTTTCAACACACAACATAATCCGTCGAGCAATTACAGTAGGAGTCAAGATTTAGACTGCTTTTTCTGTGGGGAATGTTTTTAGTACTGCAAGTGGCAGCATTTCTTATTTTGAGTACTGTTTACGCTAGAGACGCTTGCAATCTGTCAATCTATCACCAATAACGAGCAGCATAAATGTTAACAAGCATTTCCTATGGGAGTCATCCTCATGCTAAAATGATCATCAAGTTTAAACTATCAAATGGCAGCCTTTTTTTCTTCATTTTTTTAAATTACAGATTAATATTGTCATGAAAGCTTAACTTTGTATGTTATCGATTTCCGTGTAATTTGAATCAGTCGTTGCTTTATATAATCAAACTGAGAATCCTCTTCGTAATTGTTAGGGGATAATTATATATTACGCCACACTTTTTTAAATATATTTCACCCAGTAGTGTACATGGACTTATGTGCGCTCCCCCGCAAGATTTGTAAGTGCGGCAACCCCCCCCCCTATTAAACAAAAAAAAAAAAATCCTCCATGTTACTCATAGGGTCATTCCATATCAAGTGATCCAACGTTTTTTACCTTAAATTTTTGTATTTCTTTCAAATTTGGCTCAACAATTGTACCCCTTGGGGTAATCAAAAGTCTCAATTTTTAGATTTTTATCTGTATTATTTCTTCATTTATGAGACTTTGAACTTTGGAAAAACCCTCGTTTTTCCAAGGATAAGGGAACATAAAAGGGACCATAACTCGGCACCAAATATAGATAGAACGATTTGGTGAATGGCATTTTAAAGTACGTTAGTTGCCGCTTTATCTGATATGCAACATGACTAATTTGATAAAAATTTTCTCTTTCAAAAAATGAAATTTAAATTTCAAATTTAAATTTCTGGAAAAACATATAATGAATTTTTTTCAAAAAATTTTCAAAAATTCTTGTGTAGTTTATTATGTTTGTACAAATTTTTAGATTGGGATCTCAATGGGATCATATTTTTTTGAATTTTTGAATAAAACTGTATAGGAAAAAAATGATATTTTTAGATTCTATTTATTTAAATCCTAAGTTATCTTGCTTGTGATGGTCTAAAAAGTAGTAAACAAGCATGAATATGTTTAAAGTGAGCTGGCATGAGCTTATAGAATTGTCAGGTGTACCCCCTCACCCCTTCCTCCCCCGCACAACCACTCTTTTTTAATTCAAAACTGTTCAAAATGTTAAAAAAACTCTTTGATACAAAATGAATAGTAAACTTATTTAAAGTTGGTTAATGGGTTTCCTTATAACTAGACGAAGTATCCCCTCCTTTCACCCAAATATACCATTAACGCTGTACTATTATGACATCTAACCTGGGGATTGAATTGACTATTATTTTTACTCTAGGTAAGTGAGCTAGCATTAACTTGTAAATTGGTCATCTCCCCCTTCCTTCCTTCCCAACTCAACCATTTCCCTCCCCCAAACTGTTTCAAATGCTAAAAAAAAAACCTTTTTGATACAAAATGAATAGTAAACTTATTTTAAGTTGGTAAATGGGTTTCCTTATAACAAGGCAAAGTAAAACCCTTCCCCCACACAAATATACCATTAACGCTACACTAACATGACGTCTCACCAGGGGATTGATTTGAGAATTATTTTCCCCCTAGGTATATATTGTTTTTCAGACGAAGTGTTTCTTTTTTCAATCCGACCTTCACAAAGTGTACTTCCATTCAATATCTGAATTTAAACTTATGATTCATTTCATGCCCTCCCCCAGCACCAATCTGCAATTTTGGAGGAAGAAAAGAAACGGTTCGCCCCAAGATCATAGCAAACAGCAAAATAGCACTGTTTCCCCTTGTTCTCATAGTGTTTTCCCATTATTTTCACACAAAACTGAAAAGAAATCAAAGTATCAGGTTATATGTCAGGTCCCATCACTGCCTTTCTTTTCTCTTATTGGACAAAGCTCATGAGCTAATAGGAAAGAGTAACAAACAGAACAAACTGAAACACTACCAGACATCAGTAGAGACTAAGGCTTTGAAATGGGGTTAGGCGGGATGATAAAAAAAAATAAAAGTTTGGAGCGGGAAGGCAGGAAAAGGGGAGGAGCAATCTGTACAGAAATTAAACAACATGAGAGGTTATGATCAAAAAAGCAGTGTTTGTTTAATATATGTATATAGATATATCTTGCTGCATTACTTTCCTTTACAACAAAATGAAAAAGAACCCAAACAATTAAAAAAATTAAATAACAGCTGCACACTAGATATTGTGGGAAGATAGTTATGGGGACACAGACATATGATCTGATATTTTGATTTATTTTCAGTTTTGTGCGAAAAGAATAGAAAAAACAATGAGAACAAGGAGAAACAGTGCTATTTTGCTGTTTGCTATGATCTTGGGGCGAGCCATTTATTTCCACCCTTCAAAATTGAAGATTGGTGCTGGGGTAGGAGATGAAATGAATCATAAAGCTACATTTCAGATATTGAATGGAAGAACACTTTGAAGTTCGGATCGAAAAGAAACACTTCGTAAGAAAAACAATATATATACCTAGGGTGAAAATAATCCTCAATTCAATCCCGAGGTTGGACGTCATATTAGTATAGTGTGAATGGTATATTTGGGTGGGGGGGGGGCATACTTCGTCTAGTTATAAGGGAACCCATTTACCAACTTTAAATAGGTTTACTATTCATTTTGTATCAAATAGTTTTTTTTTTTAACATTTTGAACAGTTTTGAAAAAAAAAGAGTGGTTGAGCAGGGGAGGGAGGGGGGTGAGGATGAACCTGACAAATCTATCAGCTCATGCTAGCTCACTTTAAACATATTCATGTTTATTTACTACTTTTTAGACCATCACAAGCCAGACAACTTCGTATTTAAATAAATAGAATCTAAAAATTATCATTTTTTTCCTATACAGTTTTGTTCAAAAATTCAAAAAAATAGGATCCCATTGAGATCCTAATCTAAAAAATTTTACAAACATAGATAAAATATACAAGAATTGTTGAAAATTTTTTGAAAAAAATTCATTATATGTTTTTCCAGAAATTTAAATTTGAAATTTAAATTTCATTTTTTGAAAGAGAAAATTTTTATCAAATTAGTCATGTTGCATATCAGATAAAGCGGCAACTAACGTACTTTAAAATGCCATTCACCAAATCGTTCTATCTATATTTGGTGCCGAGTTATGGTCCCTTTTACGTTCCCTTATCCTTGTAAAAACGAGGGTTTTTCCAAAGTTCAAAGTTTCATAAATGAAAAAATAATAGAGATAAAAATCTAAAAATTAAGACTTTTAATTACCTCAAGGGGTACAATTGATGAGTCAAATTTGAAAGAATTACAAAAATGTAAGTTAAAATTTTCCTCAGATTTTGGATCACTTGACGTGGAATGACCCCATAGTGCTTTTTTTCTGGATTGCGTTCCCTCAAACCTTGTGTTGTCCCCCACACCGCGGGGGCTGCGGAGGTGTCAAGTACGTCACTGATTTGACCCCTCCCCCTTTTGTCACAAAGTGTCAGACTTCACCTTATCTCCTTTCTTCTCCATATCACATGCCTTGCTATATTACAGAAACATATTGTCATAAAAATATTTTAATTTCTACACAAAATGTTTCAAATCACACTTCTTGTTGTTCCTCTCCCTCCTCCTCACGAACTGTGATAATTCCACAGCTACTTCCACCTTTAAAGCGTGATATCGTTTGTGGAAAACCTCTTAATACATCTTAAAATGTTTGATGTCACACTTCTTGTTGTTCCTCTCTCTCCTCCTTACGAACTGTGATAATTTCACAGCCACTTCCACCTTTAAAGCTTGATATCGTTTATGGAAAACCTCTTAATATATCTTAACTATCATAGTTCACTGCTCGTTTTTCTTGTGCCAAACTACTACTTACAAACTAAATCACTACTAAAATCACTAATAATAATAATAAATAATATAAATAAGTAAATTTAAAAAAGAAAGAATTTAAATTTTGACATCGTGAATTCAAATAGTGTTTTTACGAATTAATGACGAATTACGATACATGTGTGTAGGCGGTCGTGTGTGTGAGGTCTTTTGTCATCATGTCCTTCATGGTGGTGCAGAGGGACTGTTGTAGACTGTGCCACTTGTCCAGCATGGGTCCCCCTCAGGGGGCTTTGAGCAGGTCCAAGTTGGTGGAGCCACGGGACGCGAGACGTTGGCATAGTGCCAATCTGAATGACGGACAACGCGACGTTCGCGGTCCAAAATAAAACATATAGCAATTTTTCATTGCTCAAAAATATGTGTCATGCAGTAGATATATCTGAGGGAATAAAAAAATTAAACAACATTAGATTTCGATTCAAGAAGAAAGATGAAAAGAAAAACACCTGCAAGTAGCTTTTACATGGGTGACAAAACGTTTACACTAAACTCTCAATTATCCGCGAGCGGATGAGAAAGAAACAAACACAATTAACTGTTTTTTTCGAAAAAGCACGAATTAAATTTTATTTTTTCTGAACATTTCTTACCCAAGAGTGCGGTGTACTTCATCCAATAAATTATTTTACCTTTGCGTTAATGAAAGCACCACTTCTTTATGGATTTTATATGCTTGAGAACTTCCAATGCGAGTGATTTTTTATGCTGTGCCTATTGTCACTGTTTGTACATATCACGTTTTAAGTGTAGTGCAATTATTTTTAAGCAAATGACATTTTTTTATCTTCTTTGCCCCTTATTTTATGCTTTTTACGGATTATCCGCGATTTTCATTATCCACGATACCCGTGCCACCCAATTCCGTGGATAACTGGAAGTGTACTGTTGTTGAAAATGTCGACTGTCGAGGTTATGTTTCTTAACCACTTCCCTTACGAATTTTTTTTTGGAAAAAATTGCAAGAAAAAAAAAAACACATTTTTTTTTTAAAATTTAATTTTGAAATACGATAAAATGAAGCAATACAAATAAAATATGTAGGTTTCAAGTTGAATTTTTAATTATTTATAGGCGTAAAATCAATTAGTTTCACCCGAGTTTCCTCGGGATAATAATTACCTGCAACTCATACGAGCCCGAGATAACTCGGGATAATCAGGCAAGCCGTTAAGGAACGTTGTGGCTGCCGGAGTAAACTGCAAAAAAAAAAAAAAAAAAAAAAAAAAAAAGTGAAGGGTAGTTAGCACTGAATTGCGTTGGGCTTACTTTCGCATTAGTTTTGGAACATCGTTTGTGTTGTGTAATATAGTTTGCTTTTCTCTTTTAAAACCAAACTTTTACTACTTAAATGAAAACGAGGGGAAAAAAGTACGTAACATTCGAAAGACTGCATCGCTATTATTTTTGTAATTATTAAATATAATTTATTTAAGATGACATATAATACAATAATCAAAGATGATATTTAGAAAATCGATTATGAATATTTAGTAATATTAAAGCAGTTTTTATCGTTGAAAACTTATTCCTTCATTTCAAAACTACATAAAGACATTTTGATGAAAATTTGTCTTTTAAATATACGTTTGTGGATCCATATCGAGTAGCAAAAGCAAGCATTTATGAAAACTGTTCGTGTAACCTGTTAATAAATATTTTTTTTTGCGTTATTAATCATCGTTTTTTCTGTGTTTCCTTTGTCTTCGCTGCAAAAATCAATTAATAACTCTTTAGTTTATTTAGAATAACGTACCTGATGGGAAAGGTATTAAACAGCAATCAAAACATGACCTTATAATAGCCTTTTTAATATCTGAAGATAATCAGCAATTAAGTAAATGTATCTCGACTGGAAGAAGCTAATTAATGAAATGAATGCTGAATTACTTTCACTTAATTACTGAAGAATGTAGAAAAACCATTAATTTAACTGCATCATAAAATTCTTAGAAACAATTAATCTTTGAGCCAAAGCTATTTATTATACCAGGCAACTGATACCTTCATTTTTATTTATCGAGCTTTTTCTTTGATTAGTCAATATATTAAGAGTCCTATGCTTGATTTATTTCTTTAATTTCAAATTTGATGCTTAGTAGAAATTACATTATATAAAAAAGGTACTATTACCACTTGAGATTTTGGCATTGAATAGGTTTTGGTGTACTTTTGAAAAAATGAAGAAAATAAAATTGTAAACAGGTTTAAAAAAAAGAAAACAGTCAACAGAAAATGTCTTAAAAGTTGGAAAAGAAAAGCTTATACCAAATTGCACTATCCCCCCCCCCCGCCAAGAAATAGGGTTACAGGGTTGCTTATTATTTGAGACTCTCTTTATCTCAAAAAATACGCAAAAAGCAGTAAAACTAGTATGACTCGAGAAGAAGAAAGGTCACAGCTACAAAATTTGCATATTCACCTTGCGTTGAAATGCGAAAGCAATTTCGCAGTAAAAAATTTGCATAGCTAACACATGACTGTAATGAGATTAAAGTAAAAACAGGTTCGTATCAGCGAATGCAAAATATTTCATTGCGCTGGATGTTACTTTTTTTCGGTGCCGGATTCGTCATTTGTTTATTCCAAATTTCTGAAAACCAGTCTGAATTCTTGAGGACACCATTGTTTACTACTGGCTATTTGAAAACTAATAGTTTATTTCCTTCGTTATTTTGCATGCCATTGTCCCTTCTTCTGTTCAATAACCTCTGAAAAATTCACTGC
Source organism: Uloborus plumipes (assembly GCA_038373865.1). Lineage (NCBI taxonomy): Eukaryota > Metazoa > Arthropoda > Arachnida > Araneae > Uloboridae > Uloborus > Uloborus plumipes. Next base: position 31,225 of record JAXGGA010002773.1, on the reverse strand, counting down.
GTTGCTATAATTTATTTTCAATTTAAAGTTGACTGAGAGAGAGTCATTGACACTTCAATCATCTGCGTCAGGTGAGTAAAAAGTGTCGATATTTCTTAGGATGGCTATTATTATTTTTTTTTTTAGAAAGACCTCATTTTTAAAAACATTTATGCATAAGATTACTCTCTTAAAATTTCAGTATTCTATTCTTAATGAAAGATGTCGCTCAAACACCCTTCATTTATATATTTTTTTTCGTAATTTCTCTCAATTTTTGAGTTTTTTACACTGAAGAGAGCATTTTTCTACAAAGGAATTTTTCGTTCAGTTTTCAGGTACATTCTGAATTTCCAACATATCGATATCAATTGAAACAAGTGCAAGCGTTTTAATCTGTTGAACCAAGCAATATCTTTGATACAATCAACTATTTAATAGTGTGCAGTAGACGACGTACAGTCTGTTTTCGAACTCCGCGCCTGGCAGCCATGGACGCTTCCATTTGAAAAAGAAGTGATAAGTTAAGGCCTTAGGCACTTTCCAATGCTTCCGTTTGTATTCGCTTATTGCTTCCTTGTTGAATGTTACTTCGCATTTACCCCCTATTTTGAGGAAATCAGAAGAGACCTGGCGCATGCGCAGAGTTGAGGCAGGTTGTACGATAAAATACTAGATAGTAGATTGCAATACTATTAGTTTACGTTCTGTGAGATGATTTTCAAAAATTTTAAATCATAAAAGTAGAGTGGTGGAGGAGCTACGAAAAATGTAGCTTATTACGATTTTATATTTTACTGCAGTGGGATGTAAAGAATAAATTGTAGGCTTTCAATTTTGATGCTAGTAATGTGAACACTGGCACCAGGCGCATACATTAAATTTGGTTGGTTGGTTGGTTGGTTATAGTGTGTTTATTGGCGCAAGACTGCGCCAAACAATGATTTACTTAAAAAATGAAGAGATGTCAGAACTAAAATAATTTAAAATACAATGGATATAAAACTTCTAAAATTTTAAAAACACTTCGGAACAAGACACGAACAAAGTTTAAAATTTTAAATAATGGGATGGAAGCAATAACTGCCAAGTGATTTTGATTGAGACCACAAACGCAACAAAAACTTTTCAAAGCAGATATATGACGTTTAATAATTAAACTGATCAGGTAAAAGACATTAAATTTGGAGTAATTACATAAAGTATACTTCAGTAGCTCGCCTGCCACCAATTACCATGGTATGGAATTAATATGTAATCTAGGCAAATATATTTATTTGGTGCTTGGTTTGGCCATCGTATTGCTCCGAAATTTTACTCTGCAACAAATTTTCATTTTATAATAAAAGAACAAAAACCTGGATACAATTGCTCTAACTCAGTGTTCTTTTATATACAGTAAAATATTATTAAAAACTCCACTTGCTCTTAAAACTTTTGAGAATTTCGATCTGATTTTAGGAATTGGAGATCTGGAAATTGAAAAAGTAACAAGGATAGTTTTATGAAAACACTTGTGATCATCTTTATACATAGCGCTTCTTTACTAAAGATCTGCGGTGCAACATGCAGTGCTTCAAAACATGCTAAACTGTCAAAAACTGAAAAAACTGGGGGCCGGGGAGCATTTCAAAAAGAGGGACGTTGTTGGGTGATCAAACGGTGGTCATATGTGGGTTCTGGAGGTCATTTTACATAGGAATCAGCAAAAATGAGATCAGAAGCATTTTGAAGGAAATTTTTTGACATGCAACCACAAAACACTCGAAATTGTCCAAAGCTTGAAAGCTATTTGAGCTTTGAGCACCATTTTTTTATGTGTGGGAGGTTGAAATTTTCCCAGAATATTTCAATGGATAAATGTGAAAAAAAGTCTTGATCTGTAAGCAAAAAAAAAAAAAAGTTTGAACCAACCTAATTTCTATTCTTTCTTGCGCATTTAGCAGTATTTTCTTCATTTGCATCATCAATATAATTGCACAATTATCTTGTATTTCACCCTTAGAAAGTTCTTCATTATGGATTTGCTATTCATTTTAAAAACTTTACTTATATGAGGGAACCACTTATCCCGTACAGTTGCATATAGTTGCAATTTAAGGGGTAAATGGAACCCCTCCTCTTAGACACTTATTAATAATACTTCGCGTAAAAATCGCTGTTGCCGTACACTGTTAAATAATTTCCTGAAATTTTACGGTAAAAGCTACTGGCATCTATGTTGCCAGTAACTTTTACCGTAATTTTTTTTTACTGTAAAATTTTACGGAACAGAAAACGAGAATTAAAATGCGCGAGATATGAACGACAAGGATCGAACCCGGGACCCATTTTTTTCACGCTGCTTTACGATCCACGGTACCAGATGAGACACGTCAGGAGAGCGGAAATAGGGCGTCATGTGCATCTCACAATAAGTCACGTGGTGATCCATTGGCGCTGCAATCGCATTTTTTTTATCCGTATAATTTACTGTAAAAATTTTCTGTACAGTAAATGCTACATTTTACAGTAACATTTACCATAAAAGCTTCCTGAATTTTTAACAGTGTATGCACTTTAATTTAAGCACTTTAGTTTAAAGAAAATTAAAAACATAGGGAGAGGGGGCACATGTAAACAGGGGCATATGTGAACAAACGGTAGTTTATTAGTTAACAGGAAGAGAAAAATCTGAAAAAAAAAAAAATGATGTAGATGGTAGGGTGGGTCGGGGTAATTTGGGTATAAAAATGACCTACTTTGAGCTTTCCAGTCCTGTAAAAAAAAATTATATTTATATTCTTTTCTTTTTCTTGTTTCATCTTAGCATTGTGACTTTCTAGAATAGTTTTTCACAAATTTCAAGTTAATAGATGCATTTGTATATTAATGGCTAATTAAGTTTCACTATACCTAAATTACCCCGTGGACGGGGGAATTTGGGTATAGTAATGGTTAGAGAGCAAAACCTGGTTTTTAACAACTACCCTACTTAATTTTTTCAAACTTATGTTGAATGTAGGTATAATATAAACAATGAGATCGTATAAATACTAATTTTTATGAGTATTAAGACAAATTCTAGGTTACAAATAAAAAAATTCTAGGTTACAAATAAAACAAATTCTAGGTTATATTCAAAAAATTGCCCAAAATGACTAATCAATTATGGAATGGGCAGTAGTTTTTTGTGAGAGAACATTCAAGCAAATTTAAAAAATCTTCCATTATAGTCTGGAACAGGAAATGTATCTGAAATCTGTTTCAACTTAACCCATTCAACATCATCCTCGTCAGGGAAAATGTAACGTTGACCGTCACCTTCACATTTCCTTAAAATTTAACGCTATAACTTTCAGGGTACTTGGCAATTATTTGCCCCCTGAATTCTTTTTGAGTTTTCCCACATTCACTCTGATAGTTTACTGAAACCTATGATCCAACATGGCTTGTAGAAGGCTGGGAAAGGTTATCTTCACTTTTACTTTTGTTTTCTCGAACTGACTCATCTTGATAGTTTTTATAGATTTTTTTCTTTATTTTAACAGGTTTCTCTGAAAGTTCTTTGAATCATATAGCTTTAGGCACAATAGTGGGCTACTTTTTTCCCTTTTTTAGTCCGTTAAAATAATCATTTGTCCTTCTGATTGGTAAATGAACGGTATACCCAAATTACCCCGTGTTTTTAAATCATTAATTACATGAAAACTAATAGTGATAAATTTTTCAATTTAATGACAAATTAGAGTATACATATGTAATGTATACATACCTGAATTTGAAAAACATAGAGTCACATGTTCATTCGCAACTCTATTTGGAAGGAGTTGGTTCTCATTACGCTGCCATGTTTAAAAAGTTTAATTTATTTTTTATCAATTTCAATAAAAGTGTTAGAAACATTTTTTCAGCATATTCTCATAGGTATGGAGGATGTTTATGACAGTGAATTTTTGTAGGTATCTCAAATGATTATTTTTCATTTTATTCAATAAAATGTAATTTATACCCAAATTACCCCGACCCACCCTAATACAAGTACTATATCCTGCCTGAAATTTCAAAGATCTAAACCATTTTGTTTTTTAGTTATCAAAAGTTCTTATGTTTTGGAAGGTGCCAATATACTTTGATGCTCCAGTTCTCGGAGTAAAAACACATCCTAAACTATTTTTTTTTAATTTGAACTTTATTCGTCTTAAAGTGGCATTAATAAGGGGTTTTCATGCACAGTTTAAATAAAAAATTGAAAACAATATAGTTTTTTTTATCAAATTATTCCTAAGTGGGGCACACGTGAACACATTATGTAGGAGCAGATGTGAACAGTTCCTTTGTGCCCCATGACATTTAGTTATTTAAACTTCAAAAATTGTTGATTTTTTAATATATTGAATAGTCTAATTGAAAAATATTGAATAATTAAAAGTTTCAGTATTCAATAATAATTAAAATCTGAAAGAGTTGCAAAGAAAAGAAAATTAAACTTGCTAAACTGTTGAAAAAGGAACAGTTAAAAGTTGTAGTAAGTGACACTGAGTGACTGAGTCCGACATTAGTTTTGAAGACCGCAACTATCAAGAAATTTGTGCTGAAGTCAACCTTGCACCAGAAAATTTAGCTGTGAATGATTTTGTCCTCATAGAATTCACTTCCAAAAAGACAAAAATTCACTATGAATAAAACTTTTATGTTTCTAAAAACAGATGATACATCGATGGTAAACACGCTGATGATATTCTGCTAAAATTACCTTAGGAGGCATATGTCCAGCTACATCTTCTGTTTCTTTTTCTGTAAAACTTGAAGGCTACAATGTTCGTTGAATTAAGTCAATTAATCATGTTGAATAAATATCATGATATTTTCATTGTAAGTGTTTGTTAATGAGTAATAAACAGTATACTTAAAAATATGCTTGGGTGTATTTTATCTTCATTTATGTATCCATGTTTACTTATGCCCCAGGTGTGTTTATAACTGCTCCCCTACTGGGGCAGATGGGAACAAAATTTAACATATTTTAGACTTATTTTTTTAGCTGGAATTCACTGTTGAAGAAGGGAGGTAACTGCATGAAAATATTCGCAAATGTTTGATTTATCATGTATAGTACTTGTTTCTTTTATATCTCAAATTAATAATGAAAAATATACATTTTTCATTTTTGCATTATACATTAGTCATTTTTGTTCACATGTGTTCCCCTCCCGCCTTATAAAAACTAACCTGGAAACACTGTGGAAACTCTTTGAAAAATGCTCCTTTAAATGTTTTTCAGGGAATTCATTTGACATAAGTTCTATGATCCGGAAAACATTCACATGAAGCATTTATACAGGGTGTTCCGTTACGCCTTCATTCAAAATTATCATTATCATTACTATTACTGTTTCATATCAATCACGTTTTATAACAATGGATTTCAAGTTTAATCATTTTAGACAAATCACTTTAAATTTGAGCGAAAATTTTAAGATTTTTTTTTCAATTTCTTCAGAATCCTTTTATCAAATAGTATGTAAATTAAAACTAATAAAACCTGAAAGATTACGCATCTATTGGCACCTGGTTCGACTTTCAGTTCATTGGCGTTCAGGAGAAATAAGCAGGACATAGAAAGGTACTCAGTTTTTAATATAAGTAGAGTGTTACGTTGATCGCTGAAATTTATAGTTTATTAAAAATCTGAACAAACGAATTCTTAAAAGACTGAGTTCTGGTGCTTTTGTCCTACAACAGTTCCTAAACAAAAAAAGATCTCATCACAGATAAAAGTTGGCTCATTTGCTCTAAACGTTTGATAAACAAGTAGGTTTGGTACTGCTATTACTTGAGAATTTTAAAAGTTATTTTTTGCTCTAAGCTATCTTTGTTAAAGCATCCCATGTTTATGTATGCCTCTCCCCATTAAGTTGTATTTTCTAACCATTTGTGCTTTATTAACGGGTTTTTTTCGTTTCAGTAATTTGGATGCTTATTGTGCATATATCCTGTTGTTCGTGGCTAGGGATTGCACGAGCTTGTGTAATTTGCGGTATTTATTCGAGCTACTTATTTTTATTTTTATGCTTATTTCAGGCGTCTCTAAATTCACCTTTAGTTTCTGATCTCTGATTTTTATAGCGTAGAGCTTTTGTGAAAGTATGAAATTTTATATTCACCTCTTTTACATTTCGGTTATAGTATAGTAGTTGCGTTTAATTTCTAGGGTGAGGATGTACTTTAAAAGAATTCATTTAAAAAATATTTTTTCCACTGATTAATTGGAAAGATTTTTGCGATTATAAATAATCGGCAGAGTGGCGTATTATAGCCGATTAATCGGTGCATCCCTAACAAACGTAGAATTGTTTACTTCAGTGATCTCAAATTTTAAGCAATGTCATTTTCCTTTTATTTTTTTCTGGACCCAACAAAAAAACACGATGTACCCGAATGAGCAATATAACGAGACACGATGTAAATATCAGTTAATATATTAATTATCTCAACTTTCTTAGGACATCATTAATTGTTCGAACACTAAATGACGCCCCAAAATGTCATACATTCGTCGCTCACATTTCCGAGTGAGTCTGATGCTTCACGAGGAAGGGAACTTCTCTATTGCCGCGAGATTTAGATGAGTGGAAAACATCGCAGTTTATTCCAGGGCTGCGGAGTCGGAGTCAGAGTCGAAGAGTTGGAGTCGGACTGATTTTGAACCAAAGGAGTCGGAGTCGCTGAAAAACATGTCGATTCCGACTCCGACTCCGACCACCTCCGATTTGGATGAAATTTTATGGAGGTGAAAACATATCTTTGAAACTAACAGATACAAATTTTCGGCGTCCAATGCATCTAGGATCATTAAAAAAGGCTTCAAAATGGCGGGTCTGCTTTGTGAAACGAATTGCTATGTTTGGGCTTATGCAAGTGAATAAAAAATATTTGCAGCAAAAATGCAATGTGTCAAAATAAAGTCTGGCCATTTAACAAGAAAAGGATTAGTTTTGTATGGCGTCAAATAATAAGAGCGGCACTTGTTTGCTCTGGAGAAAATGGACTTTTTGAGAGGTCACAGTGACCTCCGAGAATTGAGGTAACTGTGGTGAAATTACCTACGAGAATTCTTGGGAAAATTGAACTTTTTGAGAGGTCACAATGACCTCCCATGACCTCCAACTGGGATACCCCAGCTTCTACCCCCCCCCAAGTGAGTCCTGGCTACGACCATGAATAAAAATGAAACTTTTAAAAATGAACTTAATATTTCATCCTTTCTTTAGGGTTTTTCCCTTTCACATTTGGGTAAAAAAATAAATAATAATAAAAATAAAGCAGGAGTCGGGAGTCGGAGTCGGAAGTTTTAAAATCCCGGAGTCGGAGTCGACCATTTTTTTTTTCTGACTCCGCAGCCCTGGTTTATTCATTGAGTAAAAAAAATAATAAATAAAATAAAAAAATAATTAATTAATCAAAAAAAAAAAGATTTTTCCCGAGACGTACATTTCTCCACTTTAGCAATTTCAAATTTAAAGCAATATCGTTTTTACTTTTAAATTTTCGGAAGACAATGAAAAAGTGTGATGTGTCCGAAGAAGCAGTGAAACGAACGTAACGATCAGTTGCTATATTAAGTAGCTCAACTGCACTAGGACAACATTAATATTTCAAGCGTTAAATAATGCTTCTATCACACCTATTTCTGCCACTCCCTAAGGAAGTGAAGAATTTTATGAGTATAAAACATCCCAGTTTTATTTATTAGGTAAAAAATAAATTAATAAATCAAAGTAAAAAATAAATAAATAAATGGATAAAATAAAATAAAAATAAATAAATAGATAAAATAAAATAAATAAATAGATAATATAAAACAAATGACATAAAAAAAGATTCTTCCTGAGTACGTCCATGATCTCAGTTTTAAAGCAAGATTATTTTTATTTTTCAGGGGACAACGAAAAAGCGTGATGAATCCAAAGCAGCAATATAACGAGCCGCGATGTAACGAGAGAGAGAGAGAGAGATCAGTTGCCATATTAATTAGCTCAACTTTCTTAGGACATTATTAATAGTTCAAACACTAAATAATGCCAAAAAGTCACAAATCCATCACACACATTTCGGAGTGAATCTGATACTCCCCGAGGAAATGAATTTCCCCGTAGTCGACAGAATTTAATGAGTGGAAAACATCCCAGTTTTACTCATTGAGTAAAAAAATAAATTAATAAATTAAATTAAAAAAAAAGATCATAAAATAAATCAAACATTAAATAACGCCAAAAACGTCATAAATCCATCACGCACATTTTCGGGGTGAATTTGCCACTCTCCGAGGAAGTGAATTTCCCCGTAGTCGACAGAATTTAATGAGTAAAAAAACATCCCTGTTTTATTCATTGAGCAAAAAAAAAAAAAAAAAAACATTAAATTAAAAAAAAAGATAAAATAAATCAAGCATTAAATAATGCCAAAAACGTCATAAATAAATCACGCGCATTTTTGGGGGTGAATCTGATACTCCTCGAGGAAGTGAATTTCCCCGTAGTCGACAGAATTTAAGGAGTGGAAAACATCCCAGTTTTACTCATTGAGTACAAAAATAAATTAATAAATTAAATTAAAAAGAAAGATAATAAAATAAATCAAACATTAAATAATGCCGAAAACGTCATAAATCCATCACGCACATTTTGGGGTGAATCTGCCACTCCCCGAGGAAGTGAAGGCGCGAGCATCCTTGTTCCAAGTGCACCGTAATTCCTGCCTGTTGATCTTGGAGCAAACGTTCTTGACCCGTGGTCACACCAGCAAGTAGTAGCAAGTTTGGTCGGCCGCTAGGGTTGCAGAGGAGTGTCTAGCACTGGAGCACCCTACGTAGGCCGGCGCAAGAGCGACGACCGCCTATTCGGTTCACTGAACCTCAGCATACCATTGTAATGACAAGTTTGGAGTGCTTAACGTCCGAAGAGGCCGTTTTTGGTGGCGGGGAGCCTGATCTTACTAACTGATATTTGCAGCTTGGAGCATATGACCTCGTGAAACATTTTCGGGTTTTCCCTCACCTCCGAAAAAGTAATGACTGCCGCAATGATGGTTTGGATAATTGATTAGACGCCTACAACTTCCCAGTGAAGAATTCTAATGCATTTAGAAGCAAATCAGAATTCTTTAAGAATTAAAAAAAAGTTCTTAATTTGCTACTGGTATATTTTTCCCCCCTTTACAAATCAGTATTATAGCCACTAATTTCACCAGCGAATGAATTTAACGCGATTTGGGCTTTATGACCTCGAGAAACGTTTTCGATTTTTTCTACTTGTAAACCAAAGTGGCATCTACCGCTCTCTAATCGCATTTATCGTAAGCGTTGCTTATTATGAAGAACTTTTTTCATAGTGAAAGAAGAAAGTGTTTGAAATATTTAATGCAAAATAGTTTCGATTTCGGCAAGTTATAAATGTTACGAAAATATTTGTATAGCTTGTTGAATTATCAATTTAGAGCTCATCCCCGTGTAAAATATTTTTAGACTTCACTGGCCATTGAAACAACCAGTGGCGGACCCTCCCAGTCATATTTTCCTCCAGGGGCAAAATCACATATTTTAACAAGAAACCATACTTGAATTGTCGGTCTAAAGAGGATTTGGCTGAAAATTTTTTGAAAAGCTTTTATTACTAAAAATTAGAATTATTAAAATGCATACTCTTTTTATTTATGCCCAATTTTTTAATCAAAACCAGTACTTTTAGCTCTGAGCAAAGAAATACTGCTTCAAAGAACACAACTTTCGAGTATGCGAAATAAAAAATTTTACCAGCAAAAAAAGCGTTAAAAAATGTAAAACTAGTCGATTCAATGAGAAGAGATAGGAGAGGTAAATAATACAATATTTCACTTTGCAGTGGAGTTCTTTGGCAGGCACTGAGAAGACTGGGAGCAGTTGGAATCATTATCAGGCAGGATTCCCGTTATTAAGAGAGGCATACATGAAGGGAGGTTTTAGTCCCCAACTCTTCGGTCCGAATCTTTCTCGTTTTCTATATACTTGAAACTTTTGCCTTTACACAACTTCCTTCGAGTTCCTACATTCAGTTTTTTTTTCATAAAGGGTGAATTCATTAGTTACGAAAAGTTTAGTAATGAGAAATTCTTCGTTTGCAATTTATTGCTTCGAAAGCAATGCTGCCGTGCTAAGCGCAAAAGAAGTGTCTGCAGACGACTTCAAAATGAGAAATTGCCGTTTAAAGATTTGAGCCTCAATGTATTTGATTCAGATATAACTTTTTCAAATATTTTTAAAAAATATTTCCCATGGACAAATGATCATATAACATTGTATTTTGGATAAATATGTGACTAGGAACCACCGGGTGATCGTATCTCAATTTTGACAAAAAGTGCAGATACGACTTTTGTGCTTAGCTCGGCAGAATGTACCAAAAGTTACCAATTCTAAAAATAGGTTTAGACTCTGGTAACATAAGAGAAGGACGGAGGTGCGGGACCGGGGGAACTGCCCTGGAAATTGTTCCAGATTGAAATCTTTCAAATGCAGTTTTAGTTGCCCTGTAGTGGTGTTACAATTGAATGGGGGGGGGGGGGGAGCTTTCAGGGTGCACCTCGGGATAAGTTTTTAAAATTCACACAAAATTCACAATGTTTGTCAATTTTAGTCTGGATAAAGGAAGGGGGTTGGTTTATGCATTTTAGGAGAGCTTTGAGGACGTTATAAGAGTTGTCAGAATCTAGAAGCTATCAGGATATACAGACCAGTGAATGAACACCTCATAATTTTCTTAAAAAAACAAGTTTTTAAACCATTTTTCTAGATGAATCAGCAGTAGGCACGTCATTCTACACATTTCTAAAAAGAAAATGCGTAGAAATGCTGCGTTTGTGGGTTTTTTTTTTGGTGTTCTTTCACTGGGTCAAGGCACTTTTTCTCCTTTCAACACCCCAAAAAACCTGATCCAGAATCATAAAAATTAGCGCAATATTTTTAAAAATAATTACATATATCACCTAAAGTGTTTTTACTGTCATGTGACAAATGCTACAATTTTTAACGATGCTATTAATTTTTGAAAACGAAATTTCGCTTAGGTGTTCATTCACTGGTCGGTATTCCATGTGCGAAATTTTTTGACATTGAAGTTCTAGAAAATCAAACTTCAGCTACATCTTGAGATTTCCGGGAGGTGGGGATATGTTCTCTCCCTCTGTCTTTTTTTGTGAAATTTAAAGACCGAAAATACATTTTTTGTTTTTCTTCTGTGATATTACGGGAAGAGAGAGAGGCACAAGAGCTCTCCCGGGAAATTTGTTGATATTGAAGCTCAAAAATCAGTTTTAAACTATCTTTTGGGACGTCTTTTACTGCTTAGTATGAATAGCTTTCATTATACCACCTATTTCTTCTCTCAAATTTTTAATTTAAATTTTATTGTATGTTTGAGAACTAATCAATATACAAAGATATAATTAGATCAGCTGAAATTTTTGACTGTTGTCATCAAGAAATCAGATATTTATTGAATGTTATACTTTTTAGTGCAAATCAAGCTCACAGAAATAGTCTTTAGACTTAAAAATCATTTTTTATGTTTTATTAAGGAGTGCAGTTACAATACAAATAGAACAGTAATCAAAAAGAAATCAGAAGAAACTATGTAACAGTCTTAGAGTAAGGATGAGCAGACGCAATATTTTGCCTCTTTAAACTCAGCTCTTTTCAGCAGAGCATGACCAACACTTGGAGATTTCGACCTCGTGAGATAGTTTCACTTTTTTTGAGGCATTGTAAAGGAATTGGTGCTTTTAATCGTGCTCTCTGGGAAAATAGAGTGAACGTGGAGACTGCATGATTTGAGAAATGAACTTCGGTACGAAATTTCGTAGGATTATACTACACCTTAAGGGTGATCAAGAGATAAAGAAAGACAAGAAGTTCTGTCAAGAACTAAACGAGCCTACTTTCCCGTACATCGACATCGGCATTCTCGCATCTGATCACTATTCTCTTGATTATCTGAGACTAAAAATTATGCCAAACGTACCTTTTTAGCACTTAGAGCTGATTTCGAAAAGCAAAATATACCCCTCTCATCAGATGAAATAGACACGTAAAAAGTAATTAACGAATAAATAAAGTTTTGTCGCACCTTTTAAAGAGTAACTGTTACAGTTCCTCCGTAGAAAAAATCCTCCATCGTTTTCAAAAAAAAAAAAAAAATAATAATAATAATAATAAAATAAATAAATAAAAGTACAAAGAGCATCAAAACACATTTTATCAAAGAAAGAAAAAGAAAAGAAAAAAAAAACTTGTCCGTTAATAAAATGTCTCGAATTTCACTTTTAATCCGTTGCCAGTTGTTAAATATAAATAAAGAATAAAATGTTCTCGTGAATGATAAATTTTTGTTACAAAAAAAATCGTCTGCCAAAAAAAAAAAATAATAATTATAAATAAAATAAAACAAATGAATAAATAAACAAAAAATCGTCTGCACAGTCAGTCATTTTTTTTTCTGAGCCTGCATTTCCGCCATGTTTGCGGAGTCGGAGTCGGAATCAGAGTCCTCACAGAAGATTACTCAGAAAAGTACTTTACAAACATTATTTATCAAAACCATTTTCTTACAAAGTTAGTTTGAAGGAAATCCGACTTTAAGTTCAGGATCAACATTCAACTTAAATTCCCCGTAGACGCTAATGCTAATTTTTTTTCTGAACGGTTCAATATTGAACGAAAAATGGTTCAAATCAAAAAGCGAAATATGAGAATGTATGGGAAAGCCTCTCCGAGATCTTTCAAACAAAAAAAAGTTTATTCTATTCGGACGGTTCACTCAAAAGTTATTAGGTGGAGAAAGGTTGCTTCAACGGTTCAATGTTGAACCAAAAATTGTCAAATTGAAAATTTAAATACGGTAATAAAGTATCCTTGCCGAGATGCTTCGAACAAAAAAAAGTTTGTTTAAATCGGACTGTTCATTCAAAAGTTATTAGGGGTGACAGCTTGTTTGAACGGTTCAATGTTGAACGAAAAATTGTTCAAATCGGAAATGTAGATACGGTAATGAAGTATCCTTGAAAAGATCTTTCGAACAAAAAAAAGTTTGTTCAAATCGGACTGTTCATTCAAAAGTTAGCATCGCGGGACAGGTTGTTTGAACGGTTCAAAGTTGAACCAAAAATTGTTCAAATCGAAAAATCAAATATGGGAATGAGCTGTACTCGCCGAGATCTTTCCAACAAAAAAAAGTTTGTCCAAATCGGAATGTTCATTCAAAAGTTATTAGGGGGGGGGGGGGACGGACAGACCGACCGACCGACCGACCGACACACAAATTCCCCATCTCAATACCCTACTTTCAAATTTTTAATTTTTCAATATTCATTTTACCTTTTTATTTTTTTAACTTGGCGATATTTTTTGGACTTGGCGATATTTTTTTAACTTGGCGATATTTTTTGGACTTGGCGATATTTTTTAGATGCATTAAGCTACTTTTAATACTTTTTTCGTTTTTCTTTTATTTTTAACGGGAAAGTAGGCTAAAAAGTAGACAGATAATGCCTGCAAAAAAGCCTTCAAAATTTTAGCATTGTATGTTTTGAAATTTCAGGTACACTATTGACGACAGAAAAGGCACAAGCGGTAGCTCATTCAACAGCGGTAGTTCCACCAACTATCGGCTTTCGCCGATAGTTGGTGGAACATGGAACATTGATTGCCTGTCTCGGGGAGAGCACGAAGTCTGCAAATGGTTAGTAGCCAATCCGCTGCCCCGTTTAAAACAAACGAACAGACAGAAATGCTACAGACAGAATGTATGTTACTTACACTCTTGTGCTTGTGATAACGTAACTAGACGTTTTGAACTTTTTTTCTTCTGAAGTCTTCTTGAGTCCAAAGTTTTCGCAAACAGATTATGGAAAACTAAAAGGAGCAAATCAACGTTGCTACAGCTCAAAATTCACAAAGAGAAAAAAAAAAAAGAAAAACATAGTAGTTCTTATGGGAGGGTTTCATAGGAAATGTAAAATTCAATGGGGCACTCCGTAGTTTTGTGTGTGTGTGATGCAGTCAAAAAAAAAAAAAGAATTACTGTATTTTTTTAGATTTTTAAGACACATTTTAAAGGTACCAGAGCCGAAAACTTTTAAATTAAAAAAAAAAAAACAACTTCTTAAAAAAAAAAAAAAAAATTACATTACATTCCGTTGGAGACGTCTTCTCCCTTCTACGTCTAACTCACTTCTTATTGGGCCACAACCTCACGTGACCGTTGGCAACAAGCCAAGAATATACTAAAGTATTATATTCTTATGATAAGTCATTAAGAAATACCTAAGCTGTCCTACACTTATATTGACATAAAAATACAAATTTGAAATTTAGAATTTTCGCAAAATACGAATTTCTTTCACAGGTACATTATTGTGTTATGTTCTATTTCTAAATTTAGATTTTCTTTGATTATTTTTTAAAAACTTTCGTTCATTAATTTTCAGCTGTATTTTTGCATTAATTCTTCTGAATAGAATTAATTCTTTTATTAAGGTCAAATATTTAATATTAAGGATGGACATAAATGAATGATAGAATACTGATTCTTTTCATACCTCTAAAGAGATTAATCGATAGGGTTTTCCAATTAAGTAGTGCATTAGTATTCATTCCTTAAATTAAATGTTACTTTGCATTTTCAGATGAATTATTTTTTTTCATACGCGTAATGATTGTATTAATTTAGCTGTTTACAAGTGTTGTGTAACATAACTAGTGGCGGATTTTTTCATCTGGCAACTACAGCAGTTGCGAGGGGCCCCAATGATCGTAGGTGCCCCAAAGGTGTTAAAAAATGCACATTAACGTTTTACATTGATCAGTGATAGACGAAATACTCCCCCAAAAATGCATTGCAACGGGCTCCCAAATTTGTAAATCCGCCAGTGAACATAACATAAAGTTACGCATTCAAAAACATATTTTGATCATAAAGCGTTGTCTTCTCCGCTGCCTATTATAATAATAAAAACAAATAAATAAGCAGAAATAAGCGTTCTTGATGAAACAAAAACATTGATATGCATGACTGAGTGAATCATTTCTTGCAACAGGTAGAAAGAACACTAGTTTTGTCAGTCTGGAACTTTGTTTTGGCGCCATACTCCCCTTTCCCTTCTCCTCAGCGGAGTTAAAATAATTGCTGTTGTGTGTGTGCCCGAAAGCAGAATACTGCTAAATCGGCGACGTACGTCGCAGAACAGACATCGGGGCTGCAGAACAATTGCATTCAAAATTAAGCAACCAAAAAAAAAAAAAAAAAAAAAAAACACGTTATAGTTCAAAAGCGCGAAAAAAAAAAAAAAATTCGCTCGTAGCCCATGTCTCGCAGAGCAGCAGGCAATAATGTCGGTGCCGTAATGGCAGGCTACCGACATTATTGCCTGCTTATCGACTTATCGTGCTATCGACTTATATGGCAGTGCCATATAGACCACAGCAGACGTGCGGACGACTTGACTTGAGCTTCTGAGGACCTTCCTGTTTTTCCGCAGAACTTCAGTGATGACACTTGCGCAGGCTTCGTTTGAAGTTCTGCAGTCCTTCTTATTTGGGCAACAGAACTTAAGCTACGAAACTTGCAGTACACATTCGTTATTCAAGTAATGTTTCCAACGATTATTTTTTTCAGCATGAAAATCGCGGGAACGCAAACTTAGTCTGAAATTCTGCGAGCCTTCAATTTTTGGCCGCAGATCTTAAGTGACGAAGCTTGCGGTAGGTACACAAATCAATTCTTCAAATTATGTTTGAAACAATTTTTTCACAAGAGAGTCGCAGGGGCGCAGATTTTTAATTGAAGTTTTGCAGGTCTTCACATTTTATCCGCAGAACTTCAGTGACGACACTTTGTTTTTCTATTAGATATTCAGTTATGTTTAAAACCATGTTTCCTCAGAATCGCGGGGACGCACGCTTCGCTTGAAATTCTTCGGGCTTTCACATTTTGGCCGCAGAACTTCAGTGACGAAGCGTGTAGTACAAATAGTTTTTCAAATTATGTTTAAAACAATTAATTCTTCCGCTTTAAAGAGTCGCGGGGAGCGGAATTCGTTTGAAGTTCTGCGGGGGGCCTACACATTTTATCCACAGTGAGGATAAAATGTGTAGGCTTGTGTTAGACTTGTGTTATGTGTAGGTTTTTTGCTTAAGTGCCGAAACTTGCAGTACAAACTATAGTTATTCAAATTATGTTTTAAACAATTAATTCTTCCGTGTTAAAAGAATCGCGGAAAAACGGGCTTCGTTTGAAATTCTGCGGGCCTACACGTTTTATCCGCAGAACTTCAGTGACGAAACTTGCGGTACAAATTAGTTATTCGACAATGTTGAAAACATTTTTTCCTCGTGAGAGAATCGCGGGAGGGGGGGGGGGGGGTACTCGCTTGAAGTTTCGCGATCTTTCACATTTTGGCCGCAGAACATCAGAGATGAAACTTGCAGTGCATATTAGTTACTCAAATGATGTTTAAAACTATTAACTCTTCCTGCTGAGAGAATCAAGGAGCGCAGACTTCGTTTAAAGTTCTACGGGCTTTCACATTTTGGCCACAGAACGTCAGCAACGAAACTTCCAGAACAAATTAGCTTTTCAAATTTTCTTTGAAACAATAAATCGTTACTCATTAATAAATGGCTAGGGGGGGGGGTGTTCGCTTGAAGTTCTCTTTGCGTTTTGACTGCAGAACTGCTGTGACGAATCTTACAGAACAAATTAAGATTTCAAATAATTTTTCCTGCGGAAGAATCGAGGGAACACAAGCTACGTCAGTAGTTCTGCGGGCTTTGTCATTTTGACCGCAAATTAGTTATTCAGATTGTATTAAAAACAATTTTCCGGTGAGAGAATCGCGGGGGCAAAGTTTGTTTAAAGTTCTGCAGCATTTCACATATTGCCGCAGAATTGCACTTACGGAACTCGCAGTGAAAATTATTTATTCAAATGATGTTTAAAACAATTTTTTCGCGTAAGAGAAAATCGAGGTGGAGGGAGAGGGGAGTCTCCTTTCAAGTTTTTCGGGGTTTCACATTTTGGCCGCAGAATTTCTGACGGAGCTTGAGGTAAAAATAGTCATTCAAATTATTTTAAAACAATTTTTCTGCTTGAAAGAATCGCTGGGACAAAGTAATTATATTTGAAACAATTAACTTCAGGCTAAAATTAGGAAAATAAATGTAATCCAAGCCCCCCCCCCCCATCGGAAAAATGTTTTTTAACATTTGTTCTGCGATCTGGAAATTAGTTAACGTACCCAATGCTGAGCTTGAAATTTTTGAACTTGAGTTTTTTGAACTGAATTTCTGAACCGATGATGAAGTATATATATAGTAAGCATTAATAACATAATTATAAATATATTTGTCAAAAATGGGTTGTTCCCACCCATTAAGTGTATTTTTTATTGGTTCTCCATTTAATTTTGTGCATTCAAGGATCCATTGATTAGGTATAATCCATTTAGAAAGGACACAACAAAAATTATCTTTGTCAAAAGAAGGAGAAAATGACGTGTCCCAGCTTCAAATTGCTAGAATTTTCAATGTGATTTAAAATTAAACTGAAATGTAACAACAAAATAAATGACACTGCAGTGCACAAAAGATGCTTCTAACACCATTTCTGCAATTTATTACGCAAACGAAAAAAAATTCCCCGAAAAACACTGTTCTATGTTTTTCTATGTTTCGAATTGTCCACTCTGTTACAAGCCTTTTGGAAATAAAACAAACAATTGCATTCAATCTGATATATTTTTTAAAAAATATAGATAGTATAACTTCCGTGATTAGCTTGCTACATTGAATTATGTAGTCAACAACCAGGGTGAGCCTCACTCTTTTCTTATGGTAGTTAATTTGAACTGTTGGATGTCCCTTCTGTTAGTCGATTTCATGATGTATATATTATGTGTATATTACATGTAAAAATGAGAAAGCACTTTTTGGTAACATTTTGACTGTAAATATATAATGTATAAATCTATCTTGCAGAACAATTTTGGGCAAATAATTTTGCGTCGCAGAACATCACTAAGTATTCTGCTTTGGGGTGTGTGTGGATTCTTTTCTTGCGAGTAGCTTTTATTGACTACAACAAGAATTTGTAAAATGTAAAGCGCAATTTGTAGGCCTTATTTACGTGCTTTACTGGTTTTAGTAAGTGTTTCGTACAAATCAACGTCTATGTGCTTCTAAAAATCACTTCATGCCTGAAACTTGTTTTCGATTTTCATTTTTAAGATACAAGAGGCAAAAGTAATTTATGTACGTTTTCTTTAAACTAAACATTCACGACCGAAATAAAACATATTACTCAGAATCAAGGTTGGTTAAAGAAGTTCATGTAAAAAATGCGAAATATAATTCCTGAGATATGAAAATTAAAGTAAATAATGAAAGAAAGAAAGAAAGATAGCAGGGGAAAAAGTTTATTTCGGCATGGTACTTATTTAGCTTTTGAAACAGAATTCTCGTTAACCTGTCGCCTGTCCCGATGTCTCTGCCCATAGTTACGGGACGCCGAAATGTCCCGTTTTCTGAAGTGTGATAGGGTAGACAGTACGAAAGTTTTAAAAGAAAGTCATTGGATGGAACTGTTTAAGCATATTACTGCCATTAATTTTAAACGTATTAGCGTTCGCATAATTATTGACTATATTTCATGTTTGTTGGGTTCTAATGCACTGGTAGAAAGGGTAATTTTGCTTATATATGACTTATAGATTAGCAAAAAATCAGTTGTAAATTGCGGTTTCTAAACCGATGTTGATCGTAAAATAGATTATTTCATGTCCCGCTAAAATTTTTATTCTTATTAAAATCAGCATCAAATGAACAAAAGCAGTTTTATGCATTAAAAAGAAGTGCTCATTTCTGTTGCTTTCTGCAATAGGCACGAAAGATTAAAATTTGTAGTTTTCTTCTTTTTTTCAGTATGCTGGCAGTTTCTTAAAATTTGTTAAATATCGCGTTTCGAAGGGGGGGGGGGGAGGTAACCTTAACATAACCCCACATCTAAAACCACGAGATTCGTTAAATAATGATTGAAACAGCAAAGCAGCTTGGTTAAACCTGATACTTCGAGGATGAAAATTGCAATTTTCTCAGCCACGCAAAAATTTTGAGTCTGAGCGCAGAACATGCATCCCATTGGTCAATACTGATCTCATGATTTTCTACATCCTTTGTTGACTTCCTTGATTGCTCGATGCTTTGTGGGAGTTATCAAAACGAAGAAATCAAAAGAGTTTTGCCCGTTTGACTTTTTCACTCGAGACCTTTCGTGACTTTGCGCAAGCGTCACGTCTCTTTGGATTTTATTAAAATAGGAGTTTTAGTGGTAAGAGAGATAAAGATGTGAGGAGATACTTTTTCTCAATCGGTTCATTTCTTATACGTGTTGGTTATTGCGTTGATGTTAAGTTTTTTTTTTCCTTCCTTCCTTTTCGGATATAGGAAAATAATATCGAACAAAGCAGAAATATTGCCTTGGAGCATTTTCTTAATCACACTCTCACCAGTTTTTAAAATGGAACCGTTCAACGGTGCTAGTCGCGTCTTTTGAAGACGGTCAGTATGTGGCCTTAGTACAACCGAAGAAAAATACAGTAGTTCCTCGTTGATTCGAACACGTTTAAAACGAGTTACTACTAAGAAGAACTACATTTCTCATCCCTGACCAATGGTTTGGATTTTCTTCGGATAAGACGAACTACGGTTGCGGCGAACTGATTTTAAAGGTCCTTTGGAGCTCTCTTAACGAGGTTCGACTGTGTAAGGAAATTTGAAAAGGAATTCTTAATGCAGCTCATTACCAAGCAGAGTAGTCAGTAAAAATCAGAACTGCGTATAGATGATTTTTTCATCAAACATAATTTTTTATGAAATCTTACTTGTAACTTGAATAGTAATTGAGTAAAACTGAAGTTTATTTGCTGGTATCATATACAATTTTCAAGGATCTGCAATTTTTTGAAAATCAGAAGCAGATCTGAATCTCTTTCAAGTGACGATTATTCTGCTCAAAACTTGACATTTTCGCAAGAGAATGATTAAGTAATTATGAAATTATGTGCCTTGCTGAATTATGTGCTTAGAAAAAAAAAGCTGCAAGAAAACTGTTAGACTCCAATTCCACTAGTCTGATTCTAAATCCACGACTTCGATTCTTACTCCGCATCACTGGTAGAGTTGAGGACTTATAAAATAAAAGACCGACTCCGACTCTTGGAATTTTAAAGCTTTCGACTTCTGATTCCGACTTCGTTGTCCTAAAATTAGCCTGATTCCAAATCAATGACTCTGACTCTTACTCTGCAGTCCTGGCAGAGTTGAGGACTTAGAAAATGACCGGCTTCGACTCCGAACTACTTTACCTCAAAATTAGCCTAATTCTAAATCCACCACTCCGACTCTTACTCGCATCCTTGGCAGAATTGAGGACTTGGAGGGAAAATGGCTGGCTCAGACTCCCGGAATTGAAGGGGCAAGTGGATAAAGTGATATGTAACAATTTTTTAAATTTATAGAAAAAGCTTTCAAAAAAGTGCTGTGTTATTATTTTTTAATGGATTTTTATCAACGGGTAAAACGGGGTCATATTCTTAGTTACCGACAAATTCTGTGCCTAAGGGGACATGGTACTGATAAACTTATCACTTTGAGCTATGGTAAAAAGTTTAAAAAATTGTCACATATCATCTTTATCCATTTTCCCCTTCAATTTTAAAGCTTTCGACTTTTGACTCCGACAACTTTGCCTCAAAATCAATCCAACTACGACTCCGCAGCCCTAGTTAAATCAGGACTCCTTATGACCGAGTTCCACACTGTATCAAACTTCCTTTGAAACAAAAGTGAGTTTTATAGCGCGTCAAAACAACGCCCAACCATAACGATTCTTACAGCTCTACGCTGCCCTCTAAACATAAAAAAAGCAAATAATCGTCACGCGACAAAACAAGTCATCACATAGCTTTCATTTCTTGAACAACTTTCGACTACCGCCTCTTATCCAACTCTTGGGAAGGGAATATCCACAGATAGGTTTTATCGTTAACATTCCGTGACGCCAAGCTGTGAGGAAAAAATATGTCTTACTATCCTTCCCTCGTAGGAAAAGCAGCACTGACATCCGATTCAAATGCAAGTAAGCAAGACGTTATGGGTTGCCACTTGGCCTACATTTCGAGCCATTCCGTGTTTTGTTCGGACATTTCCAGTCTTTTAGGACGTTTCAAGATTAAATAACTGCATTTATTTATGTTCGTTGACAATATATTTTCCCCTTGAGAACTTTTCGTTTGGAACCGAGTTCGACCTTCACGAAGGTTGCCCACCATTAGCATTCAGGAATACATATTTTACTAAGCACGGCGACTGCAATAAAGCATTTCATAATTCGATGCCGTTTGGGCTCGCATTGCGAAAAATAATGTAATAAAATATAGTAGAATGTCTGAATGTGTTTTATATTAGGACACTTTATTTCTTAATTGGGAAAACAATATCACGCACCTTAAATGAAAAAATATCTTCATGAAGATCTAAGAAAATCTACTATGCAGAATAGGAGAGGAAGGATTAAATATTTCGATGTCTTCATGAAGATGTATGAAAATCAATTGTGCAGAATATGGAAGCGTGGAAGGACTAAATATTTCAATAGTACTCACAAACTTGTATGGAACGCGTCTAAATGAATGAATAAAAGACGACATATTCCTTCACAGAAACACCAAAAGGTTCTCAACCGATGGTACAGGTATCACTTGGGGTCAACAAAACTCTACACGGATAGCTACCAAAAAGTATACAAAATCGCTAGAATTATTTGCTACGAACGTTTGAGTTAAGTTGTGTAATTATACACTGAAACAGAAGTATGGCAATCTTTTGTCAATTAACTCCTGAATAGGTATTAAAAAAGACAAATAATGAAAAAAAAGGAAAAAAATCAATATACTTTTGGATTGTTATTTTAAATGAAGCTCGCCATTTGTCACGTGAAGGGCACAGTCTTGGACATGAGTTTTTAACTTCTCAGATTTTAATAAATATCCTCCGACTCATTTGGTGTACTTAATTAGCTTTTCTATTAGTTATTTTTTAGTATTAGTGTTTCATCAAAGAGAACCAAATAGTGAGCTGTTCCACAGAAAATCAGTACTTTCGTTCCGCACATTCTAGTTCTATATTTTATTTCAAAACTAATGTTAAAAATGTAATGAGCGATATTTCTTACCAAAGACACCACATTGTATGTTTGATTTCTGAGGGGAAAAAATGTTCATTACACATTTTGAAATGAAATATGGACCTGCCACGTGCAGGACAAAAGGCTTGTTTTTCCGCGGAATGTCTGATTAGCGTCTTTTCATCGTAAAATTAGCACACATTAAAATATAACGCCATATCTAATTATTTAACTCCAGTTGCAAAAGCAAGGAATTCAAACTGCACTCGACTGAACAAAGAACGGTGAAAACCATTTTCTTCTCTTTTTCCTTTTAAAATTCTTCCATCTTTTAGAAATGTGCTTTTTCCACGCTTTCAACCATTCCGGTGACTAATGTCTTAACTTGTCTATTATCCTTCAAGATTCAACTTTTGCAATCTAAACAGAGAAAAATCCCTAGATATGACTCCAGAGATTAAAACTGTAGAACAAATGGAAGTTGAAAATTGAAAAGAGCATCTTACAAAAAAAAAAAGGGCAAAATGAAAGTAGGCCAAACGGTCGTTTTATGCAGTCCTTTAAGGTTTAATTAAAATCTTATTTTTGGTGGAAGCTTTGTCGGTATTTTAAATATCTAGTACTCTTTTCTCCTCAAAGAATAAGTCTACCGTCATCATTTTTGTCAAGTTAGTGGTTTTCAAGTTTGAACCAGGGATTTTAGGTTTTTTGCTAAAAGTTAAACTGCATTTTCTTTGAAATTGTACGAGGTTAAAAGTCCACCAAGCAGCAATTGCTTGCTTTTCATAAGTAAGGTCAGTTGGGGTAAAACTAAACAGAATTTCAATGTCTTAGCTTTAGATCATTCCCTACGTCTTGGATTAGTCAAGAATTGAATTGTTTACTAATGGAACATTACATGTTCAGCTTAGAAGGGGAAAAAATAAATAAATTATGACGTTAGCTTTTGCACAACTTGCAAAACAGTACCGTAAATGTACAAGATCTTTTGATAGATTAATCTTACTTTTCATTGCTGATTGGTGAGTAAGAAAAACAGTATCCAAATCTGGTCTTGATCAGGAAACCATGCTGTGGTGTAATATTAGAAAGAGAAAACAACAAGTAGGACTTAAAAAAGCATAGTTAAACATGTTTTTTGACTTATAAAGCAGTTGCCCTCATCCTCCCCGTTATCAAAATATAGGTCTTAAAGTTGGGTGACATTAAAAAAAAAAGCCACCAAATTTAGCTAAAAATGGACATTTAATCAGTCGGTTATTAGCATCAGCTATAACGGTCCCATGGGTTACACTGCGCAAGTAGCAGAGAATTCAGCATTCAAAAAAGTCTGCTGAAAAAAAAAAAAAAAGAGCATCATCCTTGAAAAGCGCTATTTACAAATAGCAGAGTAGAAAGTGAGATCACTCTTATAGCTACACAACCACCTTCACTCAGTAAGTTTCATGCATGACGGAACACCTCTTTATATCGCAGTTCCAGTAAAGCAGACCCTCAAAAAGTACGTTTGGTGACGACGGGCTTATTCGCCGACAATTCAAAAACGAACGTTACGTTTTCCTAGAATTAAGCGCAAGACAGCGGAGTCGGAGTCTGGCTGGTTTTGAGGTGAAGGAGTCGGAGTTGTCGATGAGAGTCGAAGGGGTGTAAAATTTCAAGAGACGGAGTCATTTTCAGTCCAACTTCACAACTCCGTCAGAGCTGCAAAGTCAGACTCGGAGTCGTGGAGGCGGGGAGTCGAACTAATTTTGGGGTAATGGAGTCAGAGCT
This sequence comes from Uloborus plumipes, assembly GCA_038373865.1. Classification (NCBI taxonomy): domain Eukaryota; kingdom Metazoa; phylum Arthropoda; class Arachnida; order Araneae; family Uloboridae; genus Uloborus; species Uloborus plumipes. The sequence continues at coordinate 7,226 of JAXGGA010002773.1, read as the reverse complement.
AAAGGCTCCAAAATTCCGGGAGTGGGACTCGATTATTTCCGGGCCGATTGCGTAAGCTGCAAAAAATGAACTGTTGTTTTTACAGTATAATACTGGCAGCCGAGGTTCCAATTTAAAACTGTAAAATGCACAGTAATGAACTGTAAAGTTACTGTAAGTTCTTACTATAAAGTTAAAAATTTTAGTTTGTTGACGTAAAATTTAGCTGTATTATACTGTAAAAACAACAGTATAATACTGGCCACAAAGGTTCCAGTTTTAAACTATAAAATGCACGGTAATAAACTGTAAAATTGGTAATTTACAGTTTATTACCGTAAAATTAGCAATTTTTACAGTTTAGTACTACACTAGGTGGCCAAAAGTATCCGGACACTTTCAAAAATTCACATTTTTACATATAGCTCGAGAAATAAGAGATCAATTATTCCTTAACTTTAGTCATACAAAATATAGGCTTCAGCGAACATTTTCCAGTTGAAATTAAATTATCTTTGCATTTGGGGGATGACAAGAAAGGGGGTTGAAAGAAAAACCGCATTTTGACCATAACTCTTCGAAAATAGCTCGAAATAAGCTATAAATTTCAGTAATTAATTAGCATACTATGTATAATTACTGTACAAATTTTTATGAACGTACCACTCTTACTTCCGAAGATATGAAACATTTTTTAAAAAACGGCAATTTTATTTGAAGGGTTTTCGCTCAGAACACGCAGAGTTTTTGACCAAACCTTATCAAAACTTCAGGAAAGATGACAAAATACAACAGAAAGAACATACTAAAACGGCAAATAAAAATATTAAAAATACGATGAGATATGAACGTTAAAAGGAAATAATTTTTCACGGCGCATGTGCGAACGACAGAAATTCATAACTACAAAAATATTGTAGCTTGGTTTACACTGCATCTTATAAAAAAAGTTCCAGTTGAATATCGTAAAAATTGAAAAAGATATCAGCGATCTAGTGAGCTGTAATTCATTCATTCGCAGACAATACATAAATGGCGAGGGGTTGTCCACAAATAGTGTGGTGACAATCAAGCATTTTTTTCAATGTTGAATTGTATACAGTTTGAAAATTTATATTCTGCATAGAAGTCACATTTCGCCTTTTCGGCCAAAAAGACCTTTTACGTTGGTGGCCAAAAGTTTTCCGGACACCCCTGAAACGTTGGTTTTGAACGATGACGAAATAACCTTTAATTTAAAAATAGCTCTTTGTGGACAGACCCTCACTGTTTATGTATTGTCTGCGAATGAATGAAATTCAGCTCACTAGATCGCTGATATCTTTTTCAATTTTTACGATATTCAACTGGAACTTTTTTTATAAGATGCAGTGTAAACCAAGCTACAATATTTTTGTAGTTATAAATTTCTGTCGTTCGCGCATGCGCCGTGAAAAATTATTTCCTTTTAACGTTCATATCTCATCGTATTTTTAATATTTTTATTTGCCGTTTTAGTATGTTCTTTCTGTTGTATTTTGTCATCTTTCCTGAAGTTTTGATAAGGTTTGATCAAAAACTCTGCGTGTTTTGAGCGAAAACCCTTCAAATAAAATTGCCGTTTTTTAAAAAATGTTTCATATCTTCGGAAGTATAAGTGGTACGTTCATAAAAATTTGTACAGTAATTATACATAGTATGTAAATTAATTGCTGAAATTGACAGCTTATTTCGAGCTATTTTCGAAGAGTTATGGTCAAAATGCCGTTTTTCTTTCAACCCCCTTTCTTGTCATCCCCCAAATGCAAGGGTAATTTAATTTCAACTGGGAAATGTTCGCTGAAGCCTATATTTTGTATGACTAAAGTTAAGGAACAATTGATCACTTATTTCTCGAGCTATATGTAAAAATGTGAATTTTTGAAAGTGTCCGGATACTTTTGGCCACCTAGTGTATAAAATTAGCTGTATTATACACTGTAAAAACATTCATGTTTTACAGTGTAGTATTAATCAAGTAAAATATTTTGAATTTTTCTAAGACGTTCTCTCATCTCTAAGTAGTCAGAGATGGAGGCGAAAGTAGTTAAAATTCTAAGAGAAGGAGTCATTTTCCCTCTGAGTCCCCTGTCTGACAAGGCTGCGGAGTCCGGTGCAAAGTCGGAATTAGACTGATTGTGGGGGTAAAGGAGTCGGAATCGAAATCTCTGAACTTCCGGCAGTCGAAGTGGGAGTTGATCATTTTTCTTCTGACTCCACAGTTCCGATCAAGTGATGTATTTTGAATTTTTCAAAGACAATCCCTCTCGTTTTTTCATTCTTTCACTCGTTCTCTTACTCCCTGATTTTGAGGTAAAAGAGTCGGCGTCAAAGGATCTAATATTTCGGAAGTCGGAGTCGGAGCCAGAGTCAATCATTCCCCCTTCGACTCCACACATCTGATCAGGTAAAATATTTTGAATTTTTCCCAGACGTTCGCCTCTTTTTCTCTCCCTATCTCATTCGTTCTCTCACTCCCTGATTTTGAGGTAAAGGAGTCGGAGTCGAAGGATCTAATATTCTTTGAGTCGGAGTCGCCAGCCGGAGTCCGTCATTTTCCTTCCGACTCCACAGATCTGATCAAGTGAAGGATTTTGAACATTTAAAGACGTTTTCTCTCTCTTTCTCTCCCTCTCTCTCTAGCTCTCTCTCTCCCTCCCACCCGCCTCTCCCTCGGAGATGAAGCATTCTTTTGCTTTCATTACTTCTTGCTCTCATTACTTTTTTAGCCTTTATCTTAAAGCGGCGCTCTTCGTGTTACAGTTAGGGTCAGTTGAGGTAATTATTACCATTTGCGAATTTTTATTTTGAATTTTTTTTATGTTTTCTTTAAAAAAAATAACTGTTTTACTCGTATAGTGACTTTTAATTAACATTCTATGTCAGCGTTTGAAAGGTCTTTTAAACGGGGGACAGGTGAATGTTTCTGCAACACTTTCGCCGCGGCCGGTCTTCGGATTTGTTTATTTTCTTTTTTTCTTCAAAATTTGTTTTCAAAGAAAACTTTGCTATCACACAGCTGTTACTTAAGCGACTTTTTTTTTTGTTTTGATTTACTTCCAATAATAGTTAAATGTAAAAATTAGTAATGATGCTTATTATTATGAATAAGTTTAAACATTTAAGAGAAATCACAAAATTATAAAAGTAATCAGAAAATTAAGATAAAAAATGACGTATAAAATATTATTATAACAATGTTTTAATACGGAAAACTTTTGCATTTGGACAGGTAAAAATCTCTTAAGAACTTATACTTCGGCAAAGAGAGTTGTTTACATTACGAAATTTAAATGTAAAGTGGTAGTCGTAATTGCGGACATATCAGAGTGTCAACAACCAATTCTAGAGGTTTTATTGTTAACCAATAGCATATTCAAATAGAAATATTAAAAAGCTTAGACGCATGGTATTCTTATATAAATTGTGCACAGTATGAATTGTTCAGGAAACATTTTAAATTTAATTAAATTACGAACAAGCTAAAAAGTTTCTAGTTTTTATTCTTTAAAACGGTGTCAAAGTGAGTCTAAAAAATTGTTTAAAATAAATTCTTAGCTATAAAAAGCCAAAAATCTTAGTGTATTTGTATACATCTAACTACAAAAATTAAAACTGGCGCACTATTTTGCCTTTTTCTCAGAGATTATTCAAAAACTGAAGTAGTTCTCGGAAAAACGTATCTAATCTTTCGGTCCTTTCCAATCAGCTTCGATTCTAAAAAAAACACAGATTACTAGGCAGATTAGAAATTAGGGCTTAGTTTCTGTAGGAGCTCTACTCCTCTACTTCTTTCCAACTTTACATGAATTTTTACGTTTTCAATGGAATTCAGATTATTTGGATGTTATAATTAGTTCTGAAAACTATAAGGCTCACATATTCCTTTTATTTAAAACTAAGCCAAACTCATCAAGATAAAATGAAGTTGGGCTGACCAACTACTCAATGAACACGCGAAAGAGAACAAGCAGTTAGTAATTTGTTAAAAAATACTTTGATTTGAAATTTTTTGTCTCAGATGAGTTGGGAAAAGCATGGGTGCCCATGTCCCCAGAGCAAGGCGCACCACCCTAAAAAGCACGAAGACATCCCCTCCCCCCTGAGTGAGAGCCTCCTTCAAAAAAAAAAAAAAAAAAATGTTTCTAAAAACACCCCCTTAAAAAGTTCAGTGGCGCAGTCTGTACTATGATTTTTCCTATGTTGGTACCCCTATGCAAAACTAACCATTTAAACAATTCCATAAATGAAACGACCAGAAAATTTTGTGTTTTCCCTTTGATTTGACGTACTCATTTACTGGGCAACTGCCTTTTTTTAAACTCAAATCCTTAAAAAAACCGGGAATTTAAGGCCATCTGATTGGAAATATTTTTGGTCCTTTAGTCAAAAAGGTCAGAGAGGCTTAGACCTTCACTGGCTCAGACCATGAACCAGTTAACTCCATGATAGGTAATTTTCAGGAGGAAAATACCAAGAAATCAGGGAAAGTTTTCCTGTTTTAATTTGTTAACGAGTACACAAGAAACATAAAGTTGGGGTACATGAAACTTTACAACTTACGCAGCTAAGAAAAAAAAATCACTCACCGATTAATGGTAAATATTTTATTATTTTAAGTTTTACGAAATAAGGTTTACAATTACAACGTATTCAAAACTTAAAAGAATAAACGTAACTAACATAATAACTTTATTACAGTAGTACCTCCTTTAAAGGACACATCCGAATAAGGGACACCTCTACTTAAGGGACACTTTTTCTGGTCCCAGTCCCTTTTAATTCGGGTCTCCATGTATTTACTTCTGAATAAGGGACATTATTTAAGGGACGGCTAGAGAAAAATGTTAAAACTTAATGATTAAATGCATAAGAAATATTGAATTTATAGAAGATCAATGTTATTTTTTTGGCTAAAAATTAACTAGTAAAAGATTGCTTGACATTGTCATTTAAAGAAATATGTATTTCAAAATTCTTGACGAGATTTTACAGTCATATTTTTTTGCTATTTATTCATATGCGTTTAGATCCGACGGATACTGCCTATGAGAAACTTTTTACCGAAAACTTAATATGAAACCAAACCGTTATTTACATTATGTTGCATTGTAAAGTACATGACATAAATCAAATTGACGTAACAAATTACTTCCAATTAGTTTCTACAAATTGCAAAACTTTGATTTTACGCAATATTTGATTAAATTTTAATTTCTAAAATAATATATTTTTTTAAATTAGAATAATTCTGAGTTCTGTCTAGTATATATGAAACATATTCAATAAGTCTTAAATGTTAATAGTTTACGTTTATTATGATGCTATACTGTGTAAAGTACAAGTATGCATCAATTTATTAACCTCCGAATAAGGACAATTACGGGACAAAAAATCCACTCCCCCTAGTGGCTCTTACTTAAATAAACTTGGTTCTACTGTAAATAAACTTGGAGTGATAATAACATTAGAAACATTTCTTAGCATTTCAAAAAAAAACTATGAACGTAGAAACTTAATTAAAATTTTTAATAACTTAATTGAGTTGCCTTGAAGTAATACTAACATAAGAAATATTACTTTGTACATTTCCATAAAATTTGATCATTGGCAAAAGCAGAAACAATATGAAATTCACCGGAAGGCTTGTTATAGCTTTCGAAATTCATTTCATTTGATCATTGAGGAAACAGTTTTTATGATTCTGTGTGACACATATTTATGAGTACTCGTATTTCAAGGCTGTTAATTAATTCCTCCGTTGTAAATAACTAAGGTTTCGTGTCGTCAAGAAAACAAACTTACAATTCGGAAGCAGGGAAATAATACAGTATCGCATGCTAAAAATTATACAATATGGGGGAGGGGGCGTCCCTTACCTGATACGATTTTTAAAACTGTGTAAAAGGAAACTTCATAGATGAGTATATCTACATTGTTAAAAAAATAACTGATTCATAAAATGGATTTTATTGTTTTGTTGTCACAAGGAAGTTCTGTTGACGCACTATATGTTACTACTAACGACAAAAATATAATCCAATGGCGGATGATTATTTTAATGAAAAAAACATATTATTTTAAGAGTATTGAAGACAAAAAATGGTTCATGAATATTTAAAAACCAGGAATAATTAGTGTTAAAAAAACATTAAATTACTTAAAACGTATAGAAAGTACTTTTAAAGAAGAGTGGTAACAGAGCAGGGTTTTGGCAACTGCGTGGTTAAGGGCACCTCGCGTGCTATCTCAAAATTAGCTCCTATTAAATGGTGGAGAGGTTATTTGTAAAAATGGCCTTAATTTGATCATACAAAACGTATGTCTTCTTGATAGATACAGGCCCGCTTTAATTTAAGATGGCACTGACCACACAGAGAGAGTTATCGAAATATTCACCTTTTTTTTATCTTATTTTGCATAGTACCTTATTTTTTACCATGTTTGGTTTCAATGGTGGTATCACTATTCAATCAATCCCTGGGTTGCCACAGGAGAACAAAACATGGTGGTTCAACGTGATTAATCGGCGAACCACTTAGCCCCATAAAGATCAACATTAATACGTATGATTGCTTAGTGACGCTCGTTGGCTGTACAAATTAGATTCATAGCAGAATGGCCACTCCCACATTCGGCACTTGATATGGTATTCAATTAATAACCGAAAAATGTTTTTTTTTTCAGTTCAGTTTTTATTTATTTTCCTGAAGATGTCTAGAAAATTTGGAATTATTTTGGATTAGTTATTTCATCAAAATTAAACCTTTTGCACAATCTCGTGATTTCATGTTCTTCATATCGCACCCTTGCTACAAAAGTGCCACAGCTCAAAAAACTACGTTTTCCAGAAATTGCAAAAAACTGTTCTCGAGCTGACTAGGCGCATTTTAGTATTTTTGAATTTGTCAATATGAAGACCGATACATCTCTAACTATGATCGTTAGTTACGCACGTTACTCTACGACGGCTGGACGACAACTCAAGATGTGGCATTTCAGTGGAAGGGGTCCTATGCATCTTGATAACAACAAAACGCCATAACTGCTTTTTGGCGGCTGATTTTTCAATGCAACTTCTGGCTCTTTTGAAGATTGGTAGAGACGTGTAAACTACGTTTAATGACGGTCATAACTCAAAAATTACAATTTCTGAGTTGTGGCACTTTTGTAGCAAGGGTGCAATATGTCACTTCAGCTGATTCAGCATTAAGTTAATGTTTAAAAAT